>PVIR01009069.1:0-54347 GCA_004026965.1 Petromus typicus | reverse complement strand
TGGGCCGGGGAGTTAGCTCAGTGGTTCCGGTGCCTGTCTTGCAAGCGCAAGGGCCCGGGTTCGATTCCCCGGTAACCACATAACAATACTGGGTGTGGAGACTCACACCCAGCAGCAACCAGTACCACATACCACAGTGCCCGGCATGGTGGCTCACGCCTGTAGTCCCAGCACTCGGGAGGCAGAGGCAGGAGGATTGTGATGTGAGTTTGAGGCTGAGCTCAGGGCCAGCCTGAACCACAAAGCGAGACCCTGTCTCAAAAAAACCTAAAAAAAAAAAAGAAATCCAACTTTTTCCTATTACCTTGTGATACATTTGCCCAGGGTTAACAGGGATTTAGCTCAAATGGTACCTACTACTCCTACTTTGGAAGCACAATGATCTCAGTTTGATCCCTGGTACTAAAAAAAAAGATCTGCCTATAGTTGGTCAGCAAACAGCAGTGCAAGAACTCAAAGTTAGGCCTTCTAAATTCGCTATCTTATAATAAACTATGGAATATATAGATACTAAAAAGGGTTTTAAAAAAAAGGACTTTTGGATTTTTGGGGGAAAAAGTACTTTAGATACCTTATTATGCATACAAGGCTGCCCTTAGACTCCTGGATGAAATAGAAGAACATAATGAATACTCCTGAATATGACAAAACATTACCAGAAGAAAAACATCATAATATTTGTAAACTTTACTTGCACACAAAGGACCAATATCCTTTACAACCATCACAATCATTAATCCTTATGCCATATAACATCTAGAGGCAGAGCTCGTTCTGAGCTTCTCCCCAAGAAAGTTCCAAATAGAGGGCCACAGATTTAGCTCAGTGGTTCTGGCAACTGCTTGGCAGGTGCAAGGTCCTGAGTTTGACCCTCAGTAACACATACCACAGTGCTGGGTGTGGTGGCTCAGACCTGTAATCTTAACACTCAGGAGGCAAAGGCAAGAGGATTGCTCTGAGTTCAAGGCTAGCCTAGAAACACAGTGAGTTCAGGGCCATCATGAACCACAAAGTGAGACCCTGTCTCAAAAACACAAAAAAGTTCCAAATAGAAAATTTATGCAAGGGGGCCGGGGAGTTAGCTCAGCGGTTCCGGTGCCTGTCTTGCAAGCGCAAGGGCCCAGGTTAGATTCCCTGGCAATTCCCTGGTAACCACATACAACACTGGGCGTGAAGACTCACACCCAGCAGCAACCAGTACCACATACCATAATTCCGGGCGTGGTAGCTCACACCTGTAATCCCAGCACTAGGGAGGCAGAGACAGGAGGATTGCTGTGATGTTGAGTTTGAGGCTAAACTCAGGGCCAGCCTGAGCTACAAAGCGAGACCCTGTCTCAAAAAAAAAAAAAAAAATTTGTGCAAGCCCCAGGTATTTAGCTCAGTGGTTCTGGCACCTGCCTTGCAAGCGCAAAGTCCTAAGTTTGATCCCCATTAACCACATTTAACATTGCAAGGTATGGTGGCTCACGCCTATAATCCTAGCACTCAGGAGGCAGAGGCAGGAGGTGTGAGTATGGGGCTTATCTGAGTTACACAGTGAGCTCAGGGCCAACCTGAACTACAAAGTGAGACCCTATCTCAAAAAAAAAAAATTATGCAAAACAATACCCTATAAATCCATATACATTCTATATATACATAATTCTTGCCTTGTTTTCAAAACTTCTGGAGAGAGCCAGGGGTCATGGTATACACCTGTAATCCTAGCATTCAGGAAGTTGAAGCAGGAGGATAGTCTTGAGTTCAAGGACAGCCAAAACTCCAGTCTCAAAAACAAGAATTCTGGCAGGCGATGGGAAGTAAAAAGAATTGAAATATGTACATGCATCAACTCTTCATGATGAATACAACCACTACGTATAACATTAATATACATTAAAGAAAAAATAAATATAGATTTTAAAATTTATGATAGAGAATTTAAAGCCTGGTATAATGGCACATACCTATAATCCTAGCACTCTGGGAGACTAAGGCAGGAGGATTGCAAATATATACACAGCCTGGCCAATTTAGCAACATCATGTCTCTCTCTCTGTTTTTACCAAAAAAAAAAAAAAAAGTCTCGCTTTATAGTTCAGGTTGGCCCTAAACTATATAGTCCAGGCTACAAACTCACAGCAATCTTTCTGCTTCTGCTGGGAAAGTCGTGTCACCACACCCAGCATTATGGTATGTGGTACTGGGGGGATCCAACTCAGGGCCTTGAGCTTGCTAGGCAGATGCCATAACCACTGAGCTAAATCTTCAGGCCCTATCATGTCTCAAAATAATAAAACAAAGTGGCTCAGAATGTAGTTCAGTTCAAAAGCTGTAGATTTAATCCGTAGTTCCATCAAAAAAAATTTTTAAATTGTAAAGGCATATGTGCCAATAACACAACGAAGCCCCACGTAACTATCCCTCGGCCCCAATAGCTATCAACCACAACTAATCTTATCCTTTTTTACCAGATTATTTTGAGCCAAATCCCATGCACTACATCATTTTATTTGTAAACAAGAAGTCCTTATGATAAATAGCCAGTAGAAATTTTAATTATTCTAGTCATAGTATTTCAAGCTTTTAAAAAATTGGCATCCAAATAAGATTTACACAATGCAATTGGCTAACATATCTTTTGAGTTTCGTTTTTGAGATACAGTCTCACTATGTAGTTTAGGCTGACCTTGAACTCATGGCAATCCTCTGGCCTCAGACTTCAGAATCCTTTGAGTATTTTAACTTATAAGTTTATCATTTTTTCTTCTTCAATTTGTTAAAGAAACCACACAATCTACATAAATGTTATATCATAAAATATAAAAATATGCATAAGAATGAGAAACACCAAATTCAGGAGTCCAGGGATATAGCTCAGTGGTTCCAGCACCTGTCTTGCAAGCGCAAGGGCCCGGGCTTGATTCCCTGGTAACCACATAACAATACTGGGTGTGGAGACTCACCCCAGCAGCAATCAGTACCACATACTACAGTGCCAGGTGTGGTGGCTCACGCATGTAATCCCAGCACTCAGGAGGCAGAGGTAGGAGAATTGCTGTGATGTGAGTTTGATACTGAGTTCAGGGCCAGCCTGAACCACAAAGCGAGACCCTGTCTCAAAAAACCTAAAAAAGAAAAGAAACACCAAATTCAGGACAGTAGTAATCTTCAGTAAATGGGAGATAAGAGGAACAGCAAAGAGGCACTGGCTTCAATTCCACCTCTAATTTTTTGTTTGCTTGCTTTGATTTTTGTGGTAGAAAGGATCACACTGAGCTACATCCTCAGGCATTTTGTTTTTTTTCTTAAAACAGGATTAAGTCAGTGGGTTCCCTGGCTGGGCTTGAACTTGTGATTCTCTATTTCAGCTTCCAAGAGTGGTGGGATGACAAGTTTGTTTGGCTTCTACTTAGGGGACCAGAAAATGCGGACTGAACCTAGAGGGCACTGTGCTTCATCTCCTGCTCTTTTAAAATGTTATTCTGAGAAAGTGCACAAATGAGAAGGAGAACAAGAGAGAGAGAAGAGGAAAGGACAAGAGAATAGAAGGGAAAAATGGAAACAAAACTTTGGTAAATAAGGAGAAGAGGGGTTGAAGGGAGGGAAATGGGAAAAAAAGAAGCAAGATATATGATGTTTAAGTACAAATTTCCTGTAATGAATGTTTTCATTATGTATTATGTATATCTAAAATGTACCAATAAACTTTAAAAATGCAAAAATAGGGCTGAGGACTTAGCTCAGTGGTTCTGGCACCTGCCTTGCAAGCACCAAGGTCCCTAGTTCGATCCCTAGTAACCACATACCACAATGCCAGGCGTGGTGGCGCACGCCTGTAATTCCAGCACTCAAGAGGTAGAGGCAAGAGGATTGCTATGGGTTTGAGACTTGCCTTGGCCACACAGTGAGCTCAGGGCCAGCCTGAACTACAAAGCGAGACTGTTTCAAAATAAATAAATAAATTTTCTGTTCTGAGACAGGGGCTAGCTGAATTGCACATGCTGTCCTCTAACTTGTGGTGATCCTTCTGCCTCTGCCTTTCAAGTAGCTGGGGTTACAGCCATGCATCACTGTGCCTGGCTGTTTTGCTTCTTAAAAAAAGAATAGGCAAGCACAAAGTACCCAGTTCAATCCCCAGTAACCACGTACCACAATGCTGGGCATGGTGACTCATGCCTGTAAACTCGGCACTGATAACCACATACCATAATGCTCGACGTGGTGGCTCATGCCTATAATCCCAGCACTTGGGAGGCAAAGGCAGGAGGATTGCTATGAGTTTGTGTCTAGCCTGGGTTACATACTGAGTTCAGGGCTGGCCTGAACTACAAAGTGAGATCTTGCCTCAAAAAAGAAAAAAAATAGGGCCGGGGAGTTAGCTCAGTGGTTCCAGCGCCTGTCTTGCAAGCGCAAGGACCCGGGTTCAATTCCCTGGTAACCACATACCTATACTGGGCGTGGAGACTCACACCCAGCAGCAACCAGTACCACATACCACAGTGCCGGGCATGGTGGCTCACGCCTGTAATCCCAGCACTCGGGAGGCAGAGGCAGGAGGATTGCTGTGCTGTGAGTTTGAGGCTGAGCTGAGGGCCAGCCTGAACCACAAAGCGAGACCCTGTCTCAATAAATAAATAAATAAATAAATAAACAAACAATAAAGCTGGGGTTATATGTGAGTAGTAGAGTGCTTACCTGATTTGCAGAATGCCCTGGTCTATCTTCAGTGCCAAAAACAAAACAAAGAAATCCAATAACAAGACCAGAAACAATATGGCAACACAGGATAAAGTCAGGTGTAAAGATATTATTTTTTTTTTTCAGACAATCTTGCTATGAAGTTCAGACCTTGAACTTATGGTAATCCTCCTGCTTCAGCCTTCCCAGTGCTGAGATTATATGTATCCATCACCACATCCAACTTACTTCCTACTTTATATGCTTAAAATGCTTAATAAAAAATATTTTAAGGTATGAAACCGGCAGGAAAGATACACTCAAGTCTCAAATGTCTTTCCCCCATAAAATATTGAACTTCACAGCATAACATCTACCTCACAGGGTTGTTGCAAAAATTAAAGGAGAGTATAACATAAAAAACTTAGCACACTACAGGAACAATCTAAAAGATAAGTAATAGCTATCATTATTTTTTCCCACCCCAGTCACATTCCCTGAAGTCTTAAGCACAGGAATGGTAGGAGGAAAAAAAGAGAGCTAAAGTGATACGGAACATCCTCTGAACCAATGATGGCGAAACTTTAGAAATGAGTGCCCAAACTGCAACCCAAAACTCACTCATCTGTCACAAAGTCCCAACACTGCAATTAAAACTGAATGTTGAGGTTTTGATTTAGAAAAAACAACTTATACATTAACATCTTTTGTCTTCAAAGAAAAAGAACACCTATGCTATAGGTTCAATACCACTGTGCGTACACCAGGCAGATTTAGAAATTATCCATTATGTTCTATCTAAGCCAGCATTGACCAGAGTCACTTAACTAGCATTCGACCATACCATCCCTGGATGGATATCTGAAATATCAAGCAAGTTCTTCAAATTAGTTAAGTATCCCACCTAAAAAGCAATGGACTAGGGCCGAGGATTTGGCTCAGTGGTTCCGGCGCCTGTCTTGCAAGCGCAAGGGCCAGGGTTTGATCCCTGGTTAACCACATACAATACTGGATGTGGAGACTCACGCCCAGCAGCAATCAGTGCCACATACCACAGTGCCGGGCGTGGTGGCTCATGCCTGTCATCCCAGCACCTGGGAGGCAGAGGCAGGAGGACTGCTGTGATGTGAGTTTGAGGCTGAGCTCAGGGCCAGCCTGAACTATAAAGTGACACCCTGTCTCAAAAAAAAAAAAAAAAATGCAATGGACTAGATGGGCATGGGGGCATACGCCTGTAATTGGTGCTAGGATAATGAGGCAGGAAGACTGCATTGAATTTGAGCCCAGCCTGGACTACACAGTGACTGTGAGGCCAGTCTGGACTCATACAAGACCATCTCAAAAAAAAGGAACGGAATACATTTCAGTGGCCTTAGCAACCAAAATCTCTGAATCACAATACGGATGAGAAAAATGAGGGATAAATACTGCCAACTGAATTAAAGAAGGATCAACTGAGGGAATATTTATGAAATCACTCTAAACCTAAAAACCATAATGCCAATGAAAACTTGTACCTTACGACTTGTAAGAGGGGAGAACCCTCCGATAAAACTGAAGCTCTGGGCCTGGGATTTATTAGCTCAGTGGGACGGCGCACCTACCTTGCACACTCAGGGGCCCGAGTTGGATCCCTGGTACCCCCAAAAGCACAACAACAACAAAAACCCAAAACAAACTACCAAAAAACATAGGCGGTGGGGGTGTGGTGGCACACAAGCACTCCTGTGATCCTAGCACTCTGGAGGCATACGCAGGAGGATCACCATTAGTTTGAGGCCAGACTGAGTGAGTGACACAGTGAGTCAAAGCCAGCCAGAACTAGTTAGAACCTGTTCCTCCAAAAATAAATAAATAAATAAAACTGAAGCTCTGAAACAAGTTCCCACAAGGCAGCTTCAGTTTACCCCTTTGCTATTGTATCACCACCTGTTTTTCTTGACACTTACCTGGTAGACTCTACTTAAAATGAGGACTCCTTTATTTATAAGGGAAGAATATTTTTCCCATTCCCAAATTGTATCATAACTCTTCCCCTCATCCCTATATGACCCTATTCTGTCCTTCCACATCTCTCTTACCTGTCCACCCCCTTCTCACACTTCAGTGTACCACCCCCTCTGTTCTCTAACCTCCTAGTTGCAACTCAGAAACTGGCTCTCTATTTTTATCTTACCTCAGAAAACCTGTCTTAGAGTACAAAGCCTTTTTATTCAGGACACTAAACTGCAATACCAGGTGCAACCTTACATCCTTTTTCAAGGCTTTAAATCCCAAACTATCATAGTGCTAGGTCAGGCACAGTCAACAAGGATTATTCCCAAAGGAAAAGATTTCTCACTGCTCTCTGATTTG
The DNA here is from genome assembly GCA_004026965.1 of Petromus typicus. Lineage (NCBI taxonomy): Eukaryota > Metazoa > Chordata > Mammalia > Rodentia > Petromuridae > Petromus > Petromus typicus. The sequence continues at coordinate 47,330 of PVIR01009069.1, read as the reverse complement.
CAACCTCTCCTAAGAACAATAAATATATAACGTACACAGCTCAAATGGCTTTGCAATCATTCATAATACGGGCCCAGTATTTTTTTAAAAGTGAACTAAAATTACTCGCCAGAATGTTGTATTTTCTTTTAGATAATTGAAAACACGGCAGGGTGGAAAACCACCTAGGGCTAGAAATTTCAGCTTTAGGTTAACATTTCACTACATCAGGGTAGCGGGAACTCCTCTCACACGGACATAAAAAGAGCACGTATCACTAACCTGAAGCAACAGGTTTCTTTAAAAAAGATGAGTATGCTAAAGCTTGGAGCGCCTAAACCACACACACAAAAAAATGGAGATCAGGTTACGGCAGCCGGCGGGCAACTGAATCCCTGCTGGGCCTTCTTTTGGGCTGAGTGACAAATGCCTTCAACACTTTCCTTCAAGACTCACAGGAAAGGTGACGCAGATCCTTGCCAAGGATACCACTCGGCCTTCCCCTACTAGCCTTCAAATATGTTGACCGCGGGGCGGCGCCGCCCTCGGGCAGGGCCTTCACACTTCCCTCTTCGGAAAGACGAAAATTCCCGCCTCCCCGCGGAGAGTGGGAGAAGCGTGGGCTTCTTCCCCTTCCCCCGTGGGGGGACACCGGCCCCTCGGAGGACCCAGGGGGTCCCGCTCTCACGAGGGGCGGTCACACCTCAGCCGGCCCGGGCCGGTCTCTCTCGGGTGGGTTATCCTGCCCTCCTCACCGGCTGGCGCCGCGGAAAGCCCGCGATCCCGCTTCTCCCTAGCAACACCCTCCCGCCGGCGGAGTGGGAGGGCGGCATCTCCCGCCTCCTTCCCCTCACGGGGCTGGGACGGCGGTCAGCGAGCCCGGCCTCTCACTAACCAGTCCACCTCCCTTTTCCTTTTCCTCGGCAGGGTGAGGGGTCTCACTGGACCGCCGACGTGGAAGGGGGCGGCAAGGACATTCCCCCGCCACCACCTCAGGGGCGAGAACCACCCCTTCTCCCACCAGAGCGAGGGCCTCGCGCTCCCTCAACGAGGCGTACGGGGCGCGCAACGCCCTGGAGAAGCAACAGGCGCTCCCAAACCGCGCCAAGCCGACGAACGCCGACCGCGGGTCCCTCCCGCTCTTCACCTCCGGAAGCCGGGCCAAAGCCTGGGCGAGCGACTGCGTCTCACTCCGCCCCCTGCGCCATTTTATCGCCCCCTCCTCGACCTCCCCCACCCTGAGGCAGCCGAGCCAACGCCAGGGGGAGGGCAGACAGGCAATGATTGGCAGGAAGTCTCCCCGCCCCTAAGAGAAATACACCCGGCGCCGACGCCGCAGCACCGCCCTCCGCACCGCCTACTTACCTGCTTGCTCCGCCCCTTCCCGTTTCATCGACCCGCTCGACTCTCCGTTTCTCCTGACTCTTTCCTAGCTACGGCTAGGCAAAGGGATCCAGGCCGAGCTAGCCGAGCGACGAACTCTGCTGATGCAACCTGACGGGACTCGCGTGACAGTTCCCGGCACGCGGCGGCGGCGGCGACCGAAGAAAGGGCGCGGGTGCCGGTTGAGTGCGGGAAGTGGTGGTGACGGAGCCATGGGGGACCCCCCTAGCCCGGAAGAAAAACTGCACCTTATCACCCGGAACTTGCAGGTTGGGCCTTGGGGTTGGAATGTGCAGTCGGGTACCGGGAGCTGTGGTCCTCCGGGTCCTGGGGGAGCGTGGCGGGGACTCCAAGCTGGGGCAGTTCCGAAGAGACTGTACTTCTCACGTCTCACGTAGTTCAGTCGGTCGGTCCATCAGTCGGTCAGTCCATCAGTCCATCTTTCCTGGATGCCACAGAAATCACAGCGAGCCCTCCTCTTGTGTGCCATTACCTTGTGTCGGAGCCAAGCTTTGAATCTAAAACTCCCACCTTATTTATGTGCCCCGCGCTGTGCTAGGTGTTAGGGATGCCTCGGGGCTCTTCCTCAACCAGAGCAGGTCTGGAGATGATCAGACATTAAAAATGACCCTTGGCCCATTTCAGCTGAAATTAAAAACTGGAAGTTACTATACGGCATGGAAATAAAGGGAAGGAAGGCTCTCTCTAAGAAGTAACTTCCATATTGCTGTCTGAAAGATATGGATCATCTCTTCTGTCTACAAATGTTCCGAACCGCAGGAGTAGGAGTTAACCACTAGAATAATGGGAAAATGGGCGCGCGGGGTGGGGGGATTTCCGGTAGAGCAATATTGTAGTATTTGTTAAGATCTAGAGGGGCGAGGGAAAATTATGGTTCAGTATAGAAGAATATTATGATATTTTGTTAAAATTCAGAGAGGAGGACAATTAGGCTTCAGAGAAATGGCTAATTTGGCTGTAGTGAACAAATTACTGATAAAACACCTAATTCTTTGTACTGTTCGTTCTGTCAGGCCTCTGACTTGTCAACTCATTAGGGAGGCCTCTCTTTAGCATTTAAATTTAAATAACAACCCTCCTGCCACTAGCACGGTAAACTCTCCTGCTCCACATTGTCTTTCCTATTCCTCCCTTCCCATCTCATGTACTATAGATTTGTTTTATTTAGGAGACGTAGGCAGAGACCAAGTCATGAAGGCCTTTATACACTTTATTCCACAAACCTGCTTTCAAACTGGGCTTAGCCTGGCATAATGGCACATGCCACCAGTCCCAGCACCCTGGAAGGCTGAGGCAGGAGGATTGCAAATTTGAACCCACCTAACAACTCAATAATATAGGGAGACCCTATCTCAAAAGAAAGGACATAGATGTAGCCCAGAGCAAAGACCCTGAATTCAATCCCTTGTACTAAAAAAAAATTTTAAGTCACTGTTTTCAGTATTCACATAATTGTGCATCCACCACCACCTTCTAATTCCAGAATATTTAAACCCTCCCTTACAAAAAAAAAAAAAGCTCACTCCAGGGCTGAGGATTTAGCTCAGTGGTTCTGGCGCCTGCCTTGCAAGTGCAAGGACCCAGGTCTGATCCCTGGTAACTACATACAACAATACTAGGCGTGGAGACTCACGCCCAGGAGCAATCAGTACCACTTACCACAGTGCCGAGCATGGTGGCTCAGACTTGTAATCCCAGCACTTGGGAGGCAGAGGCAGGAGGATTACTGTGAGTTCTAGGTTGAGCTTAGGGCCAGCCTGAACTACAAAGTGAGACTTTAGTTGCAACAGCAACAACAAAAGTTCATACCATTAGCAGTCCATACCTATTACCTCTACTATCAGCCCTAAGAAAACACTAATGTAGTTTGTGTCTGTGTCTTTATTTGCCTATTCTGGACATTTTACATAATTGGAATCCTACAGTATGTGGCCTTTTGTGTCTGACTTCTTTCACTTAACATGTTTTTTTTCAAGATTCATCCACATTGTTGTACATAACAGAACTTCATTCTTTCTATGGCTGAATAATGTTCCATTGTACAGGTACACTATATTGTGTTTATCTATTCATCTATTTATAAGCATCTAAATTATTCCACTCCCACCTTGATTTTTTTTCTTGGTGTACTACTAGGGATTGAACCCCTCGTATTACTAGGCAAACATTCTAACACTAAGCTATATCCCAGCCCCTTTTACTGCCATTAAGATAACTCCTCAGCCCAAAACTGGAAGATTTTAAACAAATGAAAAAGTTAACCTGATTTTGATTTTAAAGAAGATCCCTATGGCTATCTTTTGGGACTTGGAAAGAGCAAAGGTAGATATGACAGACTTATAAGGAAATTATTTCAGTAATCTAGTGTGTTCTCATGGTGACCTGGATTAGGGGAGTGGCACACAGAGAGGGAAATGGAGTAAGATTTAAGAGTTGTTTTAGAGGACCTCGGTATGGTGGTGCACACCTGTAATCCTAGCGCTTGGGAGGCTGAGGCAGGAGAATCACTGCTGAGTTAGAGGCCAGCCTGAGCTACATAGTAAATTAAAAGCCAGTCTAAACTACAGCGTGAGACTATCTCTAAAAACTGAAAAAATAGGGGTGAGGATTTAGCTCAGTGGTTCTGGTGTCTGCCTGGCAAGTGCGAGGTCCCAAGTTCGAGCCCTGGTAACCACATATCACAATGCCCAGCATGGTGGCTCATGCCTGTAATCTCAGCACTTGGGAGGCAGAGGCAGGAGGATTACTGTGAGTTCAAGGCTAGCCTGAGCTACATAACGAGTTCAGGGCCTTCCTGAACTATATATGGAGACCCTGTCTCAAAAAAAAAAAAACCCTAAATAAATAAAATAGTTCTATAATAACTAATGCAACTTGCTGACTACCATTTCCTGAGCTAGGAGTAAAATTATAAATGAAACAGATGATTGGGACATGAAATATGAAGACGAAGGCATTAGTTTAATTTTGAATGTGTTGGGTTGGAGGGCTTTTTTTTTTTTTTTTAAGGTTTTTTGAGACAGGGTCTCCCTTTGTGGTTCACGCCGGCCCTGAGCTCAGCCTCCAATTCACATCACAGCAGTCCTCCTGCCTTTGCCTCCTGAGTGCTGGGATTACAGGCGTGAGCCACCACGCCCGGCACTGTGGTATGTGGTATGTGGTACTGGTTGCTGCTGGGGTGAGTCTCTACGCCCAGTATTGTTACGTGGTTACCGGGAATCGAACCCCGGGACCTTGAGTTTGCAAGACAGGTGCTGGAACCACTGAGCTATATCTCCGGCCCCCTGGGTTGGAGGGTTTTTTTGTTATTTTGTTTTGGTTTTGGTTTTTTGAGACAGAGTCTCACTATGTAGTTCATGCTGGCCTCGAATTCATGGTGATACTCCTGCCTCAGCCTCCCTCCTAGACTCCTGGAATTATAGGAATGGCCAGTCTAATGTGTTAGGTTTAAAGTATTGTGCTAATAATAAGTACATGATTCTACATATGGCTATGAGGAGGAGATTTGGGAATTAGTAGCTCAACAGTAATAAAACAACCAATAAGTAAGGAGAATGTTGAGTAAGAAAAGATTACTGATTATTTTTCCCCCTGATGTCAGGGATTGAACTGAAGACCTTGTATTTGTGAGGCAGGTGTGGTGCCACTGAGCTAAATCTCCTGCAAAGATTGCTCATCTTTAATGCTTAGGAAGAGGAAGAATAGCGCCAGTGAAAACTAAGCTGTCAGAGAAGAGGGAATCTAGGAATAAAATTTAAAAAACCAAAAGAGAAAAGAGTAGCGTTTCAGGGAGGAAATGATGACTAAAAAGTGTTCCTTTGAGGGCTGGAGACGTGGCACAGAGGTAGAACACTTGCTTAGCATGAACAAAGCTTTGGATTCTGTCTCCAGCACCACCTCTCACACACAAGTATTCTTCGAAGTTACCAACATGGAGTTCCTCTGTGATGTTCTAAGAGCAGTAGTATGTGAGGGCCAGGGATGTAGTTCAGTGGTGCTGCGCCTGACTGGCCCTGAGTTTAATACCTAGCACCAAAAAAAAAAAAGAAAAAACTATTACACAGTATGGTATTTATAAGGAATGGAGAATGAAGGAGTGCAGACTAGAGGGATTGCTGCTTCAGAACGTTGGTGATTAAAGGAAGGAAGGTGAGTTAGATGTAACCAGGGGCGAGGACTCGATAAAGATACGCCCCTGTCTCCTTGCAACCCTATTACTTCACAGGAAGGGCACCAGTATTAGCATTAGCTTGGGTTGGTGCTCAGCACTGAGGACATAGCTGGTGGTCCCTGCTGGCCCTGAGCCTGGAGCTCTGTGACACATGGCTTTGTTTTTTGCTGGTCATAGGATATAAAGGATCCACAAGGTGGGGCACCAGCATTAAACCATCTCTTCTGTTTCTCCAACAGGAGATTCTAGGGGAGGAGAAACTAAAGGAGATATTGAAGGAGCGGGAACTTAAAGTTTACTGGGGAACGGCAACCACAGGCAGGCCTCATGTGGCTTACTTCGTGCCCATGTCCAAGATTGCTGACTTCTTGAAGGCAGGATGTGAGGTAAGAGCTGATGGTATCAACCAAGCAGTTGCCCTCGGAGAGAGACAGAGAGACTTAACATGGGTGGAACAAGGATGGGAGGGGGGTGTGGTCTTTCGGTACTAGAACTAAGTGGCATTTTGATGGTCCCTTATCCCTTATGTCCAGGTAACCATTCTTTTTGCGGACCTTCATGCATACCTGGATAACATGAAAGCCCCATGGGAACTTCTAGAACTCAGAACCAGTTTCTATGAGAACATGATCAAAGCAATGCTGGAGAGCATTGGCGTGCCCTTGGAGAAGCTCAAGTTCATCAGAGGCACTGATTACCAGCTCAGCAAGTAGGTGCTTGATCTCTTACGCCCTTCTCCTGGATCTGGTGCTTCTACCTAATTAAAGCCTGTGGAGACCAGGCACTCTAAATTTGGGTTACAAGCTGTTTGGCAGTATTTGTTAAGAACAGAAATTTATACCCTTTGTTCTTTAATTCATCCACCAAAAGAAACTGTCTAGTAAGTACTGGTGTACTGTTCTATTTGCTGGAGATATACAAAGGGTGTTAAAAAATATATAGTGAATCTTTAATTTTAAAAACTGTAGCTGGGCATGGTGGCACATACCTATAATGCCAGCTCTGGGAAGATTTCTGGGAATTCGAGACCAGCCTGAGCTACATAGTGAGTTCAGGGCCAACTTGAACTACATAATAAGTCTCTGTCTCAAAATAAAGAAAAGCAAAAATTATAGCTGAGCAGAGTGACATATGCCTATAATCCTAGCACTTCAGAGGCTGAGACAAGAGAATTGCTGGGAGGTTAACACCATCCTGGGCTGCATATCGAGTTCAAGATGAGCCTAAAGCACGTGACTATAAGAGACCTGTCTCAAAAAAAACCCAAAAGACAGTTTTGCAATAAAAAGCATACTGCCAGTAATTCCCTCAAAATACTCCCCTTCATTTCGAAAACATTTATGCCATCATTGTTGCCACTTTCTGAAGCAGATACTGACAAAAACAGACTTAGAGAACTTCTTCAGAATGTGTTGTGTTCAAAACAAGAGGAATTAATAGCAATGTGTATTATAGTACAATTTTTATCACACCTCAAAGCCTTTGGTCTTAGATGGGGTGAATGATCCAGCCTCCCTTTTTCGCCCAGCCTCAGCAAATAATAATTTAAAAAAAATTTTTAAATGTTTTTTTAAACAGGGTCTCACTTTGTAGTTCAGGCTGGCCCTGAGCTCAGCCTCCAACTCACATCACAGCAATCCTCCTGCCTCTGCCTCCCGAGTGTTGGGATTACAGGCGTGAGCCACCATGCCTGGCACTGTGGTATGTGGTACTGGTTGCTGCTGGGCGTGAGTCTCCACAAAATAACTAGAGTATTGTATGTGGTTACTGGGGATCGAACCACTGAACAAAATCTAGTGGGATCCTCCTGTCCAGGAATGTGATAAAAACAAGGTTACAGATAAACTAGTATTACCAGGTAATACTAGTTACTGGTAATCCCAGTATTGTATATGGTTATCGGGGATCGAACCCAGGTCCTTGCGCTTGCAAGACAGGTGCTGGAACCACTGAGCTAAATCCCTGACCCCTAAAAAAATTTTTAAAGATGTGTCACACCTCCTCAACAATTTTTATTGCTTACTCCACTCTCCATTCCCCACAACCCTTATTATAAGGGAGGAACAAAGATCTTAGATACAGTACAAGGCAGGCATACTACCAGCTCTATAGAAGCCCCTTTACACTGTTTCTCTGCTTGTTATTTGAGTAATTCCCCCCTGCTGCCTTGTGGTCTCCACAGTTAAAAAACACATTTTAACTTCTCAAATAAATCTTCATAACCTACATACCTTATGTTACTCTCCTAGTAACTTTTGCTTTGAAACCCTCAGAATACCTTTTCAAGCAAGCATTCTCTCGTTTCTCACCGATAAGAAAATAGATTCACATTTAACTTTCCCAAGTTCATGCAAGCATCTAATAAGTAAGTAAGTTAGGATATGAACTCAGAGCTCTCACTTACTAGTAATTTCTTTTTTATTTCCTCAAGTATAGTTTCTTTTATTGTTGCCCTTGTTGGGTGTATAGAATTTGATTAGGGGGTTTTGTTTGTCCAGCGCTCTCCCACTCCTTGAAACCCTGGGTCTTGTAGATGTTAGACATGTGCTCTCATTGATTTCCACTTCCATCTCAAGACCTTTTTGGGGTTTTTGTTTGATTTTTTTTTTGGGGGGTTTTTTTTTTTAGGTTTTTTTGAGACAGGGTCTCGCTTTGTGGTTCAGGCTGGCCCTGAGCTCAGCCTGCAACTCACATCACAGCAATCCTCCTGCCTCTGCCTCCCAAGTGCTGGGATTACAGGCGTGAGCCGCCACGCCCGGCATTGTGGTATGTGGTACTGGTTGCTGCTGGGCGTGAGTCTCCACACCCAGTATGGTATGTGGTTACCGGGGATTGAACCCAGGTCCTTGCGCTTGCAAGACAGGCACCGGAACCACTGAGCTAACTCCCCAGCCCCTTTTGTTTGATTTTTTGAGACAAGGTCTTGCTAAGTTGTCTAGTGTTCAACCTATGATCCTTTTGCCTCAGTCTCGAGATAGCTGGGCTATAGAAATGTACCAATACGGGGGCTGGGGATTTAGCTCAATGGTTCCAGCGCCTGTCTTGCAAGCCCAAGGACCCAGGTTCGATCCCTTGGTAACCACATACTATACTGAGCATGGAAACTCAAGCCCACCAGTGCCGGGTGTGGTGGCTCACGCCTGTAATCCCAGCACCCAGGAGGCAGAGGCAGGAAGACTGCTGTGATGTGAGTTTGAGGCTGAGCTCAGGGCCGGCCTGAACTACAAAGCGAGACCCTGTCTCAAAAAAAGAAATGTACCAATACATCCAGCAAAACAGCTCGTACAAGCAGGAAAGTTTGACTTGGAAGTGTGCAGATAGTAACTCAAGGAATATAGCAAGGGTACTTTTTTTCTCTCTAGTCCTGGGGACTGAATTCAGGACCTTGAATTTGCCAGGCAGGTGCAGTCTCTCTGAGCTACATCCCAGCTGCCAGCTTACTTTGCAAACACTGTTAATTTCTAAAATTATCATCACAAATAGAACAAAAGCATTTTTCAGAGTGCTATGAATGGAGACTTGGTAATACTAATTTATCTGTAACCTTGTTTTTATCACATTCCTGGACAGGAGGATCCCACTAGTCTAACATGGGACTTTGTTTATTAGACCACAAGAGCTGTGGCCTTGACTATTGTGTTGTCATCATGGGCCTTGGCTTTTTGTTACCACTCTGTTTCAGGCTTCATCTTATCTTGTCCTTCACTGGATCATCCTAACTCCCTCAAGACTTTGCCGGTCTGCCTGGCCTGCCTGCCGAATTCCTCTGCCTAAAGTACCCTTAGTGGACCACTTTCTCTATAAAGTCTCACCTTCCTATGAGACCCTGCCGGTCCTCCGCATTTTCTAATGCACATTATGTTTTATCAGAACTGATTCTTTAAATCACTATGTATGCCTCTTTTTAGGGTGGCAGTACCTAAGCCTTAAGGAAAAGAAACCTAAGCCTGACTGCCCATGTGCAGAGGGCTTGTGGTTCATCTCTCCCTGATTATCTGCCCCCTCCTTGTGTCAGTAAGTGTCATTCTATGTTTTATAAAAGTAAACTGAAACAAAGCCTATCCTGATCAGACTTACTTCAGCACAGAAATCAGTGGTGTACAAGTTCTTAAGTCTTATGTACTTGAGAGAGAGAGAATGTATGTGAGAGAGGGAGAAAATGTTTTCAGACAATAGGGTTAGTATTTAAAGAGAATGTAAGGGAAAAGATCTGTGATAAGAAAGCTGAACATGGCTGTACAGGCCTGTAATCTCAGACGCAAAGAAGCTGAGGCAGAAGAGCACTAACTCAAGCCCAAATGGGACAGTTCAGTCACTTAGCGAGATCCTGTCTCAGATTTAAAAATTAAAAGGGTTAGGGATGCAGCTCAGTGCAAAGGTCTTCCATTAAATCTCCAATACTGTACCTGAAAGAAAAGAAAAGAAAGAGAGGGAAAGAAAGAAGGAAAGAAAGAAAGAAAGGAAAGTAAGAAAAAAGTGCTAGACAAAAACCTGAAGAGGTCGAGGGAATGAACCACACAAATATGTACTGAGTTCTTGTTTTTTGGTTTGAGGGGTGGGTGTTTAGTTTTTTGCGACAGGGTCTCCCTTTGTAGTTCAGGCTGGCCTGAACTCACTACGAGGCCCAAGCTAGCCTCGAACTTGAACTTGAAACAATCCTCCTGCCTCCTGCCTCTGTCTCCCAAGGTGCTGGGATTATAGGTGAGCCAACATGCCTGGCTGTAGTGAGTTCTTCTAGGCACTTCTGTTATCACTGAATAACACAGCCAAGGTTGTTTGGGGGTTTTTTAGGTTTTTTGTTTTGTTTTGTTTTGTTTTAGACAGGATCTCACATTGTAGTTCAGGCTGGTCTTGAACTCTGCCTCGAACTCACAGCAATCCTCATTCCTCTGCCTTCTGAGTCCTGGGATTACAGGTGAGAGCCACCGTGCCCAGTATTGTGGTACGTGGTACTTATTGCTGGTGGCCGTGAGTCACCATGCCTGCACTGTTGCATGTGGTTACCGGGGATCGAACTTGGGACCTAGCACTTGTAAGGCAGGTGCCGAAGCCACTGAGCTAAATTTCCAGCCTAAAATATTTCTGATCTAAATCTATCAATTTTATTTATTTATTTTTTTTTTGGTACTGGGGATCAAACTCAGCACCTTGTACTTATAAGGCAGGCACAGTCCCACTGAGCAAAATCTCTGGCCCAGTCTATCAATGTTTTCACAAGTTAGTCAAGAATGCTTAGTGGCTGGAAATTTAGCTCAAGTGTTACCGTGCCTACATTGGAAGCACAGTGACCCAAGTTTGATCCCTGGTACCATAAAAAAGAAAAAAAAAGATTGTCAGTGGCCAGAGGCCAAGTGAAAATGGAAATATAAAAGGATACTATATTTCAATTAATCTAATGTATAGACAGCTTTTCACATCTACAAATTCAGCCAACCTGAGATCAAAAATTTTTTTTAAAATGGGTGTGGTGGCCCATCTCTGTAATCCTGTCATTTGGGAGACAGAGGCAGGAGGCTTGCTGTGAGTTCAAGGCTAGCCTGGGCTACATAGTGAGTTCAGGACCAGTGTAGTTCAGCCTGAACTACAATGCAAGATCTTGTCTCAAAAAACAAACAAGCAAAAGAACTACAGCTCGGGGCCAGCCTGAAGTACAAAGCAAGATCCTGTCTCAAAAAAAATAAATAAATAAATAAATAAAATAATGACAAAATTAAATAATAAAATTTATAAAAACCACCTTAGTTTGCTATCATCTAATAAAGTTCAAGGTGAAAATTTTATATAATCTGAAAATTCTGGGGCATATATAGAAGAATGTGTACTGTGACAAACATATAAGAACACTTTAGAGTTAGAAAAAATACATAACTGAAAAGAAGTCTGGCACAGTGACTGACACCCATTATCCTAGATACTCAGGAGGCTGAGGAAGGAGGGTAGCCAGTTAGTTCAAGGCCAGGCTGGACAATTTAAGCTCCATAGCTTAAGATTTCGATCTCTAGTACTGCTGTCAGGGGCCTAGGAATGTAGCTCAGTGGTTGAGTGCTTGCCTCTTACATATGAGGTTCCTGAGTTCAATCATTAGCACCACACACACAAAACAGAAAAGAAGCACAATGCTGAGAGAAGTAGTTGCCATAAAGAAGTAGAGAGTGGGGTGGCATTGGGAAAGAGGACTCAAGCTTCAGGAGACACTGTTATTTCCTTTTTTTATAAATTTATGATAGGCAAAATATTTAATTTTTTTAAGGCATGGCAGATAGAGAAATTTTGGTGTTCAATAGGCATTCTTGGAAGAAAACAGAGGGGAATAGCAGAGAACCATTATGTCAAAGGATAATAGAACATTTTTCAAGAAGCAAAGAAAATTATTATTATTATTAAGAAGTTGTCTTTTAAAAGGAAAAACAAAAAGTATTATTTTGATTGGGTTTGTTTTGTTTCTTTGTACCAGGAATCAAATTCAGGGTCTTTCCAGGCAGGTGCTGTCCCACTGAGCTATGTCCCCCAAAAAAGTATTATTTTGGATGAGCAAGAGATCTCTCCTATTTGAGAAGCTACTAGGCAGTGTTCTCTTGAATGTCTTAAGACTGGGGAAGTGAAGTTGTTCTGCAGGGTAACCGGGGAAACTGAGGCCCCGTCTCACAGCTGTCTCTTCCTCCTTCCTCTTCAGAGAGTACACACTGGATGTGTATAGACTGTCCTCCATGGTCACACAGCATGATGCCAAGAAGGCTGGCGCGGAGGTTGTGAAGCAGGTGGAGCACCCTTTGCTGAGTGGCCTATTGTACCCTGGACTGCAGGTATTCAAGGAATGGAGGAAACAGTGTTCCTCTTCTGCCGTCATCCTAACTCCTAGACACTAACCTGTCAACACCTGCCATTCCCTTCACCAAACTCTAGGCTTTCCTTCCTGCCTCTCCCCCTCTGTTCCTTCTTCCTCACTTCCTGGAATGCTCTTTTACTTGATTCTAAATCGTCCCAGCTGATCTTTAAGACTGCTCATCTTGCACATCTTCTTTATGTTAATCATAACCTTTTGGCTTCTGTTTTTTTGAGACAATGTCTCACCTAAGGATAGCCTCAGATTTTCTATGTACCACAGGTTAGCCTTGAACCTGCAATCTTCCTGCTTCAGTTTCCTGAGTGCTAGAATTACAGCAATGCAGCACCGCACCCGGCTAATCATAATCTCTTAACTGAAAAAAAATAAAATTGAAAATAAATTGATGTGCAGAAATACATTTTAGCCATGATCCTATTTTGCATTAAACAAACAATCATATCACATTTCATAGACACTTGTATTTGTATAGACAAAGACAAAGACAACAAATATAAAACAAGCTGTTGATTCTGGTTACTTAAGGAAGATGGAAGGAAAATGTAAATACAGCCAGGCATGGTGGCTCACGGCTATAATGCCAACACTTGGGAGGCAGAGGCAGGAGGATTGCTGTGAGTTTCAGGCTAGCCTGGGCTACCTACTGAGCTCAGGGTCAGTCTGAACAAAGCGAGAACTTGTCTCAAAAAACAAAAAGAGAAAAAATAATGTAAATACATGAAACTTTGGTTTTTATCTCAATAGTGTCTGTTGTTAAAAAAAAAACCAATCTCCCCTTGCCACTTCAGAGATCTTTGCCAACACTAAAAGACATTCTAGATTTGCACTGTGCAATATGGTAGCTCTTAGTCATATGGGACTATCAGAAGGAATTAAGGTTTTAACTGAGCGAGATGGTGTGTACACCTGTCTTCCTAGCTAACTGAGAGGCTGAAGCAGGAGGATTATTTGAATCCAGGAAGTCGAAGCCAGCCTGGGCAATGTGTCAATACCCAGTCCCCCAAAATAAGTTAGATACTTACTTTTTCAGTCACATTGGCTATATTTAAAGTTCCTTATAGCCACACGTGGCTGGTGGCTATCATCTCAGCACAAATGTACATGTTCATCATCACAGAAAGATGACTGGACGATGCTGCTCTAGATTTTTCCTGTTTGTTTGATCTTCTCTATTCTTCCTCTCTTTCCTTTTCTGTCTTCCCACCCTCAGTCAGAATGCATTAAATTTGATCAGTTCTGCTTCTTAAAAAGTCTTGAATTTCTTCTTGCTCCACTGCTTGATTCATTGAGATTTTTCATCTAGATTCTCAGAAAAGCCTTCTAGTGATGTTGTCTCCAGCTGATAGACCTCTACAGACACTGCTCTTCCTGCAGTGCTGGTTACTTTTCTCCCCTCCGTGATATTTATCACTGGCCAGGATAACACTGAGCACCCTCCATGGCGCTTTGTGCTCCTTACCTCCTTCTTCTTCCTGTGTGTTTTCCCTAACCTCTTCACTTACTACTTCCCGTGTCCCTTTGAAGTTGGGGTTTTTACGGACTGAACTCGTGATTTCCCTACACATTTCACATCTCTGTTCCTTCTCCCATTCTGCTCCCTCTTCATGGTCAGAAACATCTGTGTTCTTCAAAACCAAGCTTAGCCCCCAGTGTAATTCTAGGAAGCCTTTTCCCACAGCTATCTGAGTACGGAAGTAATTGTTTCTTCTTTTGTGTTGCCACTGTCCCTTACATAAACATTTAAGGTAGCCCTTAGCACACTGGTCTGAAATGTTCTTTTTACAGGTCTCTCCCTAAGTGGATAATTGAGCTTCTTGAAGGGAGAGCCTACATCTCCTGGACTTCCATCTCTTGGTGTGTGGCGATGAGCACTGTTACTTTAATGGTTCGGTTGCATCTTTTCTCAGCTCTGGTGAACTTACTTTTCATGTGTGTGAAAGCCAGGGCCGCTTACGTGCTAAGCATACAGAGTAGCACTGAGCTGCACCTGCACCCCGGGACTCATGCTACTCCCTTGACCTGTGCCAGTCCATCTTGTTCAGAGCAGTACCTTTGACATGACTGTGGTTTGTCTTCTGCTTCTTCCCCTCCTCTGCCATGGATTGGGAGCATCTTGAGAGCAAAGACTATGCTTCATATTTTATTATCTATGACATCTTCGTGGAATAATATTCACCACAGGCACCAAGGAACTGCTTATGCAGTTCTTGAAGCTAACACAGTGGCTTAGTGCTATTTATTTTCTTCGTGGTTCTCCATTCTGAAAAATCTTAAGATTTGAGAGTTTCTGATTTCTCAGACCCATATTGATCATGTATAACAGTGTTTATGCTCATGTTTCTTTCCACAGGCTTTGGATGAAGAGTATTTAAAAGTAGATGCCCAATTTGGAGGTGTTGATCAGAGAAAGATATTCACCTTTGCTGAGAAGGTTAGTGTCCGCTTTTTCTTTCCTGTCGTTTTCACTGAGCCACAGAGGTATGCAACTAAATGTATTGAACTACAATGTGCTGGTCCCACCAGTCATAATCCTACCGTATGGTAGATATTATCTTCCTTGTTCTGACAATGAGAAGAATGACAGTAGAAGAAAACAAGAGTTGTCAAGTATCTTACAGTTAGTAACTAAACCAGAATTACTACTCAGATATGCCCCAAAAGCTCATATGTTTGCTACCCAAGAAAGCCTACTAACACCTCTTAGATTTGCCTTCTTTGTAGTAGCTCAGTTTTCCAAGGAGAGGCACTGCCAACCAGAACTATATTCTTCCCCAGAGCATTTGGTCTACACTGTTCCGTGTCTTATGTAAACTACTCATCTCTGAAATAAGGTTTAACAGGGTGAAAGAGAAAATCAGCAGAAACTTACAATAGTTTTCTTTTCTTTCTTTTTTTTTTTTTTTTGTGAAACACAGTCTCGCTTTGTAGTGTAGGCTGGCCCTGAACTCAGTTTATAGCCCAGGCTAGCCTTGAACTCAAGCCAATCCTCCTGCCTCTGCCTCCTGAGTGCTGCGACAATAGACATGAACCACCACGCCTACCATTGTGGTATGTGGTTATCAGCGCTAGGCTTACAGGTGCGGGTCACCACGCCTGCCATATAATAGTTTTCTTATAGGAAAGAATTTGAGTATATTGAAAATGGTTATTGAGAAGTAGTTACTTTTCAATACCTCATACTGGCAAGGGTGCAGAGAAAACACCAGTAGGAGAAATATAAATTTTGGAGTTTTGCAACTCTAAATGTTCCTTTGGGGCCGAGGATTTATCTCAGTGGTACCGGCGCCTGTCTTGCAAGTTCAAGAACCCGGGTTTGATCCCCGGTAACCACATACGATACTGGGTGTGAAGACTCACCCCAGCAGCAACTAGTACCATATAGCACAGTGCCGGGTGTGTTGGCTCACGCCTGTAATCCCAACACTCGGGAGGCAGAGGCAGGAGGACTGCTGTGATGTGAGTTGGAGGCTGAGCTCAGGGCCAGCCTGAGCTACAAAGTGAAACCCTGTTTCAAAAAACCTAAAAAAATTAAAAAATTAAAAAATAAATGTTTCTTTCTATTCTTTTTCATTTTGTTTCTAGAAATTTGTAAAAAAAAAAAAAAAAGGAGAAAAGTTCAACTAGGGTTATATATACTAATTCTTAACTGCATTCTTCATTTAAAGCAAAAAGCTAGACATAAACATATCCAGTGGCAAGAGATTGGTTAAATAAACTATGAAAAAAATCCTCACAGTGGAATATTTTACACTTTTTTTTGTTTTGTTTTATTTTGTTTTGAGACGAGATCTCACTTTTGTAGTTCAGGCTGTCCCTGAGCTCACTGTGTAGCCCAGGCTAGCCTCAAACTCACAGCAGTCCTCCTGCCTCTGCCTCCCAAGTGCTGGGATTACAGATGTGAGCCACCATGCCTGGCACTGTGGTATCTGTTACTGATTGCTGATGGGCGTAAGTCACCACTCCTGGCATTGTTGTATGTGGTTATTGGGTCGCGCTTGCAAGGCAGGAAGGCAGGCGCCGGAATCACTGAGCTAACTCCCTGGCCCTGAAGCTTCTTATTTTTGTGATACTGAGAATCAAACCCAGGACCTTGTGCTTGGCAGGAATGTGCAGCACCTAAAAAGCTCCTGCAAGGGCCGGGGGTTTAGCTCAGTGGTTCTGGCACCTGCCTTGCAAGTACAAGGGCCTGGGTTCAATCCTGGTAACTACATACTACACTCACCAGCAATCAGTACCACATACCACAGTGCTGAGCATGGTAGCTCACGCCTCTGATCCCAGTACTTGGGAGGCAGAGATAGGAAGATTGCTGTGATATAAGTTTGAGGCTGAGCTCAGGGCCACCCTGAGTTACAAAAGCAGACCCTGCCTCAAAAGAAAAAGCTTCTCTAAGTGCTGACTCAGGAGGATTATAAGGTCCAGCCCAGCCTGGGCAATTTAACAACTTAGTGAATTTCTCTGTTTTTGATTATTTTGAGCTAAAATTTTCTTGCTTAGATTTTTGCCAACTTCAAGAGTTTATAAGTTGATCAGATTTTTAAAAGTAGCAGCCATTATTCCCTCAAATATCCCATCTTACTCTTTCAAGATTCCAGTTATATATATGTTAAAATGATAAGAGAAATACCATACAGTAAGCAAACCCTTGCCTTGCCTCCATTATTTCCCCCCACATAATGTTATCATTTTTGTTTTTGTTTTTGAGTCAGGGTCACACTTTGTAGTTCAGGCTGGCCCTGAGCTCACTATGTAGTCCAAGCAAGCCTCCTGCCTCTGCCTCCGACTGCTGGGATTACAGATGAGTCACCACACCTGGCATTGTTGTATGTGGTTACCAGAGATTAAACGTGGGACCTTGTGCTTGCAAGGCAGGCTCCAGAACCACTGAGCTAAATTCCTGGCTCGTCTCTGTATTGTGTATAGGTCTGATTCTGTGGACTTTTCTCTTGACTATCAGTCACCTTTTTCTGCTTCCTGTTTCTAGAACTTTTCCAACATCTCAGAAATTTTGTGGACATTATGTAGAGGCTCTGGATTATGTTCTAGAATGCTATGTTTTCTACAGACTGCTAAATTACTGATTATCTTAGAAGTTGGTTTCACCTTTAGCTTTATTTGAACATGTCTATTTCCTTTTTTCCTTTACTGTTACAATTCAGTTGTTATTCATACTGTGCAGACTTTGCAGGGTTTCAAGCTGAAATCCTGGGGCATTCACAAAGCCCCTTATACTTTGACTCAACCCAAAGCTCATCCTTTGACTCCCAGTGTTGTACAACTCTTTTATCTTTACTTGGGTCTCCAGCTTCCCAGAGCCTGTTCTCTGCCAACTTCTGGAATATCGTCATTTGCATGCACAGCTATGATTCAACCAAGAAATCAATAGGAAGTTTGAATGTAGGATTTGTTGGGAGACATATCCTTCTCTTTATAGAACTCATCCGAGCAACCTGAGGGCCAATCTGTGTTCTCTGCTTAGACTTCTGTTTCCCAGCACCTAGTCCAAAAACAAAACAAAACAAAACAAAACAAAACAAAAAAATTCCCTTAATTCCCCTAACCACATACAGTGCTCATGTCTATAATCCCAGCACTCGGGAGGCAGAGGCAGGAGGATTGCTGTGAATTCAAGGCTGGCCTCGGCTACATAGTGAGCTCAGGACCACTTGAATTGCAAAATAAGACCCTATCTCAAAAAATAAAACATAAAAAGATGAGTAACCCTACACTGGTTGCTGCCCAATGATTTCAAGTGGGATTTTTTTTGTATTTTTAGCCTTTGATGTTGTTTATGGTGGGAGGATATGTTGAGTAATCTTACAATGTGATACTAATAGAAAATAACTTGGTTCAAATTATGATCACTGTTAAATTAATATCTGGTCTTGTGTTTTCTTTCTAATCTCTCAGTACCTCCCTGCACTTGGCTACTCAAAACGGATCCATCTGATGAATCCAATGGTCCCAGGTTTAACTGGGAGCAAAATGAGTTCTTCAGAAGAGGTAAATTTTCAGCTGTTCCTTGAGTTCTAGAAATCTTTGGCAAAAGAGTAAAAACTCATCAGGCATTGTGGCACACTCCTATAATCCCAGCATTCAGGAGGCTGAGGTAGGAGGATCATCTCAAGTTTGAGGCCAGCCTGGGCTATACAGAGTCTATAATCCTGAACTATATATTGAGATCCTATATCAAAAAAAAAAAAAAAGTTGAAGACCCAAAAGATCTGTAACCTAGCTAACTAGAATGCTTAAATACAGTGAACCCTTCACTTATGAACTCAGTTCATTCACGGGGCTGGTTGTAACTTGAGTTGGTCAGTTGAAGGCTCTGGCTCCTCTATACAGCCTTTCAGTCTGTCTCCTGTACACAGGCAGATCACAGTGTCCTTAGCGAGACACTGGCCCAGGATCTCTCAATTAACCCCACACAGGAAAGGATGCTGTTATGTTCCTTCTAGAACTCTTGAAGGGTTAAATCTGTGTCTGAGATCACCTGGAAGCACAGGAGCCTGGCCTTTGGGTCATAACTCAAGGCTTTGGTCATACAGTAAAACTAAAATTCAGTTCCTAACTCAAGGTATCTGTCAGGCTAGTCATAACTCGAGGGTCCAGTATATTTGAAGAATAAAGGAATTTGTATATAAAATGTACCTGTAAAATCAATGAAATTTTTTTTTTTTTTTGAGACAGGGTCTCACTTTTGTAGTTCAGGCTGGCCCTGAGCTCAGCCTCTAACTCACATCACAGCAGTCCTCCTGCCTCTGCCTCCCAAGTGCTGAGATTACAGGTGTGAGCCACCATGCCTGGCACTGTGGTATGTAGTACTGATTGCTGCTGGGCGTGAGTCTCCACACCCAGTATGGTATATGGTTACCGGGGATCAAAACCCTGGCCCAGGCGCTTGCAAGACAGGCGCCAGAACCACTGAGGTAAATCCCCAGCCCTCAATGAATTTTTTAAAAAGATAAAATAAAGGACTTTAAGTCATCCCAATAATTCAGTGGTTCCTGAGAACTGAAAGACTCAGACCCACTCCTGATAGGATTGTCATAATTTTCAACAGTTATTGTTAACTGAGCATGGTGGCATACACATGTAATCCCAGCATTCTGACAGGTGGAAACAGGAAAGTCACAAATTAGAGCTCAATTCAGGCAGTTTAGTAAGACCTTATCCTAAGATTTTGGAAAAAAGGTTGAGGATGTAGCTCAGTGCATAGGCCTTGGGTTCAATCTGTAGTACTACAAAGGTAAATAAATAATAAAGTTTAAGTTCCTTCATTCACAGAGTTGTGATAAAATGAAGCTTATTTTTTAGAAGGCCAATGTTGCATTCCAGCAATTAGTAATTTGGTATTTTGATACTTGGAGTGAGATCTGATATAATTAATATGATAAATATGATTTAGGAAGTTGTTTTTTGAGATAGGATCTCACTATGTAGTTAATGTTGGACTTGAACTCACTGTGTAGCCCAGACTGGCCTCAACTCCCCATGATTCTCCTGCCTCCGTCTCCTGAGCTATGGGATTACAGGCATGCATTACCAACATGCTGCGCTTTGGCTGACCTTTGAAATTACCTATAGATTTTTTGTTGTTATTGATTAGACTTTGTCCTTAGAAAGTCTGATAAAGTACTTCTAGGAGTGACTCAAATATATTTTCTCCTCACAGTGGACATGTTCCTATAATTTCAGCTACATGGGAAGCTGAGAAGATTGCAAATTCAAGGCCAACCTGAACAATTCTTGAGACTTTGCTTTATTATATTTTATTTTATTTTTTCTTATTTATTTATTTATTTTTTGCAGTACCGAGGATTGAACTCAGAACCTTATGCTTGCCAAGCAGGCATGGCACTGTTACGTCCCTGGCCAGTGTTTTGTTTTGTTTTGTTTTGTTTTTAATTTTTAAATTTTTCTCAGTATTAAATATCTAATTTAGAACTTGTTGCTTGTGAGGCATGCAGGGCACCACTGAGCTAAATCCCTGTGACTTTATTTTATAAAGAGCTGGCATGGGGCTCAGTTTGCCTTGTGTTTGCAAGGCCCTTAGTTCAATCCTAAATGCTGTCTATGGATGGGGAGATTTCTTTCAAATCCTACTTGATATTTTTTGTTTGTTTTGTTTTGGGGGGGGTTATGCTTACTTATTTGATGCTAGATATCAAACCTAGGCCTCACCTATACTAAATAAGCATGTTATCACTGAGCTATGTCCTCAGCCCCCTACCAAGTAATTCCAAGTTAAGCCCTACTTACGTACTCATCTAGTTCTTTTTTTTTTTTTGAGACAGGGTCTCGCTTTTGTAGTTCAGGCTGGCCCTGAGCTCAGCCTCCAACTCACATCACAGCAGTCCTCCTTCCTCTGCCTCCTGAGTGCTGGAATTACAGGCGTGAGCCACCACGCCCGGCACTGTGGTATGTGGTACTGGTTGTTGCTGGGGTGAGTCTTCACGCCCAGTATTGTATGTGGTTACTGGAGATCGAACCCAGGCCCTTGCGCTTGCAA
Source organism: Petromus typicus (assembly GCA_004026965.1). Classification (NCBI taxonomy): domain Eukaryota; kingdom Metazoa; phylum Chordata; class Mammalia; order Rodentia; family Petromuridae; genus Petromus; species Petromus typicus. The sequence goes on along the minus strand of PVIR01009069.1, from coordinate 26,420 downwards.
GACAGGCACCGGAACCACTGAGCTAAATCCCCAGGCCCATGTACTCATCTAGTTCTTTAACTGAGTTCGCACACTTTGAACAGAGATTGATGAATATATGCATGTATACTGTCATTATTCTTTAAGGAATGTATCCCTAATGCTCCATGTGTTAGTTACTTCTTTGACAAAGTATTACATCACTCATCCTAAAAGACACTGCCATATCATTTTTTCTTTTTTTTCTGGTTTTTTTGTTTTGTTATTTTTTTTATCTTTATTGGTACATTAAATATACACATCATGATTGCACTCCATAATGGGGATTTGTACCAGTATAAGACACAACTTAATTCTCATTTTTTCCCGTAGCCCTACCCACCCTACCACCCCTCCATATACATAAAATTTGTTTCCTTACTTTTTTGTTACAATCTTAACATTTCCCCCCTTCACCCGATTTTACATTGAGCATTTTCTATTTCACAATATATAACCTACAATGCTAGGACTCATTTACATCTTTATTTTCTCATACCAGAGAAAAGATGCGATATGTACCTATCTGTGCCCTATTTATTTCACTTATGAGAATATCCTCAAGCTATGTTGTTTTTTTGTTTTTGAGACAGGGTCTCACTTTGTAGTTGAGGCTGGCCGTGAGCTCACTTTGTAGCCCAAGCGAGCCTCAAACTCACAGCAATTCTCATGCCTCTGCCTTTTGAGTGTTGGGATTACAGGCATGAACCACCATGCCTGGTACTATGGTATGTGGCACTGATTACTGGTGGGCATGAGTCTCTACACCTGGCATTGTTGTATGTGGTTACCAGGGACTGAACTTGGGACCTTGCATTTGCAAGCTAGGCACTGGAGCTACTGAGCTAAATCCCTGGCCCAGCACTGGCATATCTTGAACCTAGAAATCAAGCCTAGCATCAGTTCCCATCATTGCTGTGTACCAGAATCTCTTGGAGAATTTTTGTTTTGTTTTGTTTTGTTGTTTTTCGAGACAAAGTCTTGCTTGTACAAGTTCAGGCTGGTCTTGAACTCACTATGTAGTCTAGGCTAGCCTCAAACTCGAGGCAATCCTCCTGCCTCTGCCTCCCAAGTGCTAGAATTACAAGCTTGAGCCACCACGCCTATCAGTGTTGTATGTGGTTACCAGGTTTCGAACTTGGGGCCTTTCACTTGCCAGGCAGATGCCAGAACCACTGAGCTAAATCCCTGGCCCACCAGGATGTAACTCTTGGTGATGATGACTTTGCACAGTCCCACAACACTGCAGAACATCACACAGCAGGACAGTACCAGGGTGCACAGACCACTCACTTCTATAACATTACCCAACATTTGAATTCTGGGAGGCCAGCTTTCACACCGCGCACCTGGTGTTGTTGGTTGAGTGCTTCGAAACAGGTATCTTCACATGTGGCTGATTGTAGGGTTGATTATTGTGCCTTTCAGAAATTTTGAACCTCATCATTTTGGGTAATTTAAGGAAATAATCCTGGAGAAGGTAAAAAAAAAATTCTGCAGAGATAGATGCTCAATATAGATTTATTTATAATTTGTAAAACTTAGGATATACTCTAACATTTTGGAAATTATTATATTGTTATTAATAACTGGGAATATAAAAGTATAAAAATTATAAATTGAGAACCAAGCACAGTGTCACACACCTGTAATCCCAGACTCTAGACACTGAGGAAGGAGGTTCATAAATTTAAAACCAGCCTGGGCTACCTAGTGAGGCCTTGTCTCAAAAACCATATATGTTAAGTGAAGCCAGATTGGCTGATCAGAAATACTCATGATGACATAGTCCCAAGTGGAAAAAACAAGATAGTATGATGATCTATATCCTATAACTAAGTCCTGGAAATAATTTTAATTTAGTTTTCTGAGTGGCAATATTTGAGTGGTTTTGTTTTGTTGTTTTTCGAGACAAAGTCTTGCTTGTACAAGTTCAGACTGGTCTTGAACTCACGATGTAGTCTAGGCTAGCCTCAAACTCGAGGCAGTCCTCCTGCTTCTGCCTCCCAAATGCTAGAATTACAAGCTTGAGCCACCACGCCTATCAGTGTTGTATGACACTCTATTTCTGCTTTTTGTTTGTTTGGTTTTTGTCTGTTTAATTTTTTATTTATGTATTTTTATTTTTGAGGCAAGATCCCACTGTGTAGTTCAGGCTGGCCTTGAATTCATTGTATACCTCAGGCTGGCTTCAGACTCCCTCCCGCCTATCTTCCAGCCTCAGTCTCTGATTGAATGGTGAGATAAACAGGCATGCACCACCACACCTAGCTCTGCTTTTGCTAAATAGTTGATTGCTGTTAAAAACTGTAAAAAAATTTTTTTAATTAAATAAATTAGAATATGTTCTCATTTTCAACTACAAGACGTTCCCTCCCACATCCCCTACCATTTCTAGGAGTCCAAGATTGATCTCCTTGATCGGAAGGAAGATGTGAAGAAAAAGTTGAAGAAGGCCTTCTGTGAGCCAGGCAATGTGGAGAACAATGGGGTTCTGTCCTTTATCAAGCATGTCCTCTTTCCCCTCAAGTCTGGTAAGATACTCCCTGCTTTTTGCCCAGGGGCTGGACTGGAAAAACACAGCTCCTGCTGTGATCTTGCTTGTGATCTGTCACAAATTCTTCCCGTAGAGTTGGTGTCCTGAATCTCTGCTCTGATTTCTCATACATTAATGTCTGGGTGAGGCTGGGTATCCTTTAGTTGTCCATGGGTCTGTTACCAGACCAGTTCTTAGGGACTACCAAGATAGGCAGGGACATCAAAGAAAAGGAAGGAGGGGGCAGACATGTTGAACTAGAATAATGTGAAAGAATTCTAAGCTACAGTCTCTTCCTTCCTTCCCCAAGACTGAAAAGAAAACTTCAAAATGTATAGCAAAACCTATAAATAGTCATACATTTGGGTTAGGAATTCAGACTGCTGTTAACAATGAGTTTGTTGATGCAGATCTCTTTTTTCTGCAGAGTTTGTGATCCTTCGAGATGAGAAATGGGGTGGAAACAAAACCTACACTGCTTACCTAGACCTGGAAAAGGACTTTGCTAAAGAGGTAATACTAGAGGAAAACTGAACCCCAGCAGATGCTGACAGCCCTTTCCCTTTCACCTAGCTAGGTTTGTAGTTAGGTCCCATGGGGACTGCCTTAGGTGAGGATTCATGTGTTTCACTGATTAGATAGGCAAATGGCCAAAGCTAACATTGATGTCCTCATTACTCTCCGAAGAACTGGATGAGCTGGAATAAAGGACTAAATGAACAAGATGAAATATTTCAGGCACAGGTACAAAATAATGGTTCAAAACAGAGTGACAGTGACAGATCCTGTAAGTCGTTGGTAAGATGTGTGGTTGGCATGTGTGAGACCCTGGGTTTGAATTTGGCAAAAAAAATAAAAGAGGCAACAACTACAGTAAGTCTCCAACTTAGGAACAAATTCTGGGAGAGTGTTTGTGAATTGGATTCATTTGTAATTCTGACAAAGTGAGTCTTACACACTTTTGACACAAATATACTGGGCCAGGAATATAGCTCAGTGGTACTGTGCCTGCTACCACGTAGATAGTCCTAAATTCGATTCCCCAGTAGTAGGGAAAAAAGCCACAAGTACACAATGTAAAGCATAAAAGACCCAAACATACAAAATACAGTAAATGCCCAACTATATTTTACTGCTGTATACTATCATGCTGTACAGTAAGCACACAGCAATACAACTGTGATGGCTTGCAGCAGACACGTGAGCTACTCCCACAGTTTGTTCACATCTTAATACGTGGTCCATTCTTCTCTGTGAAAGTTTACAACTTGAATGTTCCTAAATTGGGGACTTACTATATAAAAGAACAGATTTGAGGCCACTAATCATTTCAACAAGTCGCTTAACAATGGACTAAGTACCTCTGTGCTAAGCACTGCATTAGGGACTGGTGAGGTCCTCATGAAGCTCAGTCCGGATGTGTATACACACACCTGGAGCCAGCCTCTGTATCTGCTGGGTTTAACCAATGCCCGATCAAATACTCAGAAAAAGAAAAAAAAAAGACATTGTGGGAAGATAGATAGGGCCAGTTCACAAAGAAAAGATGCACTAATAGTGTATTGAAAATAAATGTTTTGAGGTTTTCGTCTTTTCTTTTTGGTTTCGTTTTATGGTACCAAGGATTGAACCTAGTACTTGGACACTGAGCAACATCCCTGGCCCTTCTTAGACAGGGTCTTGCTAATTTACTGTTAACCAGTCTAAACTCAAATTTTTCATCCTCCTGCCTCAGCCTGTACTGGGATTATAGATGTGTGTCTCACACCTACTAAAATGGGTTTGTTGGGGGGGGGTATTGTTGTTTTGTTTTGTTTTGTTTTTGCAGTACTAGGGATCAAACGCTCCCTTGAGCTTGCAAAGCAGGTGGCATTGCCAATGAGCTAAATCCCCAGTTCCTAAAATTGGGGTTTTGATTCACTGTGAATTTAGATAGTAAATTCTAGCATTTCATGCCCTGTTCCAGGCCTCATCTCATAAAGTCTTTCATTTCTGCAGGTTGTACATCCTGGAGACCTAAAGAATTCTGTTGAAGTTGCCCTGAACAAGCTGCTAGATCCCATCCGGGAAAAGTTTAATGCCCCTGCCCTGAAGAAGCTGGCCAGTGCTGCCTACCCAGATCCCTCAAAGCAGAGTAAGGCTGTCTGGGGAAGGGAAGTGAAGGGAAGGCCCATGGCAGGGTTGAGACCGTCAGGAAAGGGCCAATCCACGAATCTCAGAAACACATCTGTCTTAAAACCATGGGGCCAAGAACCCAACAGGTCTGAAGTGCAGGAATGTCTTATCTCACTGACTACCTGGACTGGAACTTGATTCACTCTTACTTGGTTAGGTTCATGCTATGAAGGAGTAACATCCTGTTACATCATCACTGTGAGAGGAGCTGACCTGAGCTGTGAACTTTGACCTTCTAGTCTGTGTAGTAGTGGAGAGCTAGGGTTAGACCTGGTATCCCCAGTCGGTATATAGGGTGAAGTGCACTGCATAGCTCCTCAGAAGAGCCTGCAGAGCTTCCTGTGGAGCTCATCTTTGGATTCTCCCAGGTTCCTCCCAGCGCTGCTGCCCAGCTCTTAGCCATCCACCTAGCTATAGCATCAAGATGTGAGCATTGATAGCTTTTTGTGATCCTCCTGAAAAGATTCAGTGAATTTGTTGTTGTTGTTGTTGTTTGTTTATTTGGTTTTTTTTAGATAGGGTCTCACTTTGTAGTTCAGGCTGGCCCTGAGCTCAGCCTCAAACTCACATCACAGCAATCAATCCTGCCTCTGCCTCTCAAGTGCTGGGATTACAGGCGTGAGCCACCACGTCCGGCACTGTGGTATGTGGTACTGATTGCTGCTGGGCGTGGGATTGAACCCTGGTCCTTGTGCTCGCAAGACAGGCGCTGGAACCACTGAGCTAAATCCCCAGCCCGATTCAGTGAATTCTTATGGAATGTGTGACTAGAAACCCACAAAGGTGACAAAGTTACAGCGGTCCCCTTCCCTCTTCCCTAATAATGGGTAGTAATAATTTAATAACTGATAATAATGAGAAAAAAGATGAAAATCTGAAAGACAAAAAAAGAAAATCTAGCCAGGTGTGGTAGTACATGCCTGTGATCCTAGTACACCAGAGAGTGAGGTGGGGCTGGGGGAGTCACTGCAAATTTGAGGCCAACCTGGTCAATACAGTGAGTTCAAGACCATCCTGAACTACTAGAGACCCTGTCTCAAAAAAGTAAAAAGAGGCTGGGGGTTTAGCTCAGTGGTTTCGGCATCTGCCTGGCAAACACGAGGTCCTGAGTTCAATCCCTGATAACCATATACCACAATGTCGGGCGTGGTGACTCACACCTATAAGCCTAATGCTCAGTGACCACATACCACAATGCTGAACTACAAAACGAGAGTCTCAAAAAAAAAAAAAAGAAGAAGAAAAAATCTGACATGTTATTTCTGAAAGGTAGCTGACCCAGTTTTTAAAGAACTGTAAGTCAATGGATACTCTGGGAATTCTTTACTAAATCCTGCTTAATCTCCATGTCCTCATCACGGTGGGATCAGCAGCTGACATGCTAAGGGAGGGGGGGGGACCTGACCCCAGGGGTTCTTCTCATTCCTAGAGCCCATTGCCAAAGGCCCTGCCAAGAATTCAGAACCAGAGGAAGTCATTCCATCCCGGCTGGACATGCGTGTGGGGAAAATCATCAGTGTGGAAAAGGTACTCATTTTTCACCACATCGGGGTCAGGTTTGTCTGTTTCCATCTGGAGGAAACCTGGTCTAGAGGGGGGAAGTGACATCCCCCCCCCCCCGGTCACGTTGTAAGTCAGAACCCAGGTGTCTAATTCCAGGCATCAGGCTTCCTGGAGCCATCGCTGCCTCCAGACCTTTCGCAACCAGACATAGCCAGCAAGTGGAAGTGGGGGTGGCCACAGGCAGCTGTTAGTCAGAGGAAACTTGTTTCTTCATTACATTTGGCCTGATGGACTTACCTGGTCCGTACCGGCTTGCCTGGACCAGCTGTGACTCTTATCTTGGATCAGCAACTTTGCCTCTTACACAGTGGTGGACAGAGGAGGACTTCCTTTTTCCCAGAGACAGGTCATGAAACCAGTGGCCGAGGTCCATTGTTTTGTGCCTTTTTCCCACAGCATTGATTTGCCTTTCACTGTATGGACCCAGCTGCCCAGACTGTCTTGAAAAGGCTGCTGACGCTCACTCAGTGAGGCTGGCCCTTGTTCTCTGTACCTCCCAGTCCGCTGGGACCAGCTGGCGCAGCATGTGTACAGATAGTGGTAGCCACGGACAGACCAGGCCATTTAATCTCTGTTAGAGAATCTTCCACAAACAATTAGGTTCATTCGCTCAAATGCAGCCTCTTGGCTAGGAGTAGAATGTACCTTCTAGGCCTATTCTGCTGTCTGCTGTCTGGGACTGGAAATAAAGTTAGCCCTAGAGCAAGGGTGGCGAAACTATGGCATACATGCCACAGCCTCCTGTTTGTTATCAGTGAAAGCTTTACAATGTTTGCCGTCACTGGCCTAGAGGAGTCTCTTTCTGGAGACTAAGTTAAACCAGCCCTCAGTGTACTGCACTGAAAACTGTCTCACCTGACATCTCTTGCTCCAGCACCCAGATGCAGACAGCCTGTACGTGGAGAAGATTGATGTAGGGGAGGCTGAGCCGCGGACAGTAGTGAGTGGCCTGGTGCAGTTTGTGCCCAAAGAGGAGCTGCAGGACAGGCTGGTGGTGGTGTTGTGCAATCTGAAACCCCAGAAGATGAGAGGAGTCGAGTCCCAAGGCATGCTTCTGTGCGCTTCTGTGTGAGTGAGGACTTGGCGTGGGACCCTAGGGAGGCCAAGGAGAGTGGGAACTGGCCCATGAGATGCCCTTCCATGTGCCAGGCAGAAGCCTTGAGAAAACTCACCTTTTCTCATCGATGCCAATAGAGGATGTATGAAGGAGTCACTGTGCTGACTATTCTGAATGAAGCACTTTACCTAATTTTGGTAAAGAGAAATAGAACTGTAAAGATACCCAAGCCTTACAGTTAGTAAGGGGTAGAGCCACGGCTCCAACCTAGTTCTGACTGGCTATATAGTCATCCTGCGGTGTTTCCAGTTTCTCTCCAGAGACCCAGAGTTTGGTCCCCCTCCCCCCACAACCACGGTTTGCTGTGGCGGTGTCCAGAAACTGACTCAGTAAGGCCCTCTGGTTCTAAGTCCTGTTACGGACCCTTGGAAAGGCCTGTATCCTCCACTGCCAGCTGGAGCTTCACTCTGTCCCTGTCTGTGTCTTCCCAGAGAAGGTGCAAGCCGCCAGGTTGAACCTCTGGACCCTCCTGCAGGCTCTGCTCCTGGCGAGCGAGTATTTGTGAAGGGGTACGAGAAGGGCCAGCCGGATGAGGAGCTCAAGCCTAAGAAGAAAGTCTTTGAGAAACTGCAGGTAAAATGCTGCAGTTGTTGCCCTCTTGGCTGGTCTGCCTCTTTTGCCTCGTTCCTGAGCCTGCAGCTGCCTCCTCCTGTTTCCTGTATCCAAGCCCCTTTTCTTCCCAGACCTTTCTGAATCTTAAGCTTGCAGTTTTGGAAGAACCTCTCATTTCTGAGCACTGGTAGATTATCTGAGGCACTTTATGAGGGCTGTTAGACACTTTTCTGTTTGTTCTTTGTATATGACAAGAGCTGTTGGAGGTTATCCCTATTTTACCTGGAAACCTGCCAAGGCTATAAAAGGTCACCAGAGGTGATGGAGCCAAGGGCTGGGTGTAGCTGAAGGGAGAGTACTGGGCATGTCTTGGCCCTGGCTTCAACCTCCACCACAAAGGAGAAGAAAAAAAGAAGTGATAGAGCCAGGATCAGAAACCTCCTGGGGTAGCCTCTTCAATACCTTAAGCTTACAGCTCTGGTTCTGTCCTTGCTGTCTTGACATGGACTTACCTATGGCCCGCTCTAGTGAACCCAGAGTTCATTCATTTGATTCATTAAATACTAAGCCCATGTCTATCTCTTGTAAGTTCATCAACGAACACAACACCAAACCTTGCCTGTCCTCACGGAGCTAACACTCATGAGTGACTTTCTAGTCAGTACCTTGTTTGCTCAAAGAGCAATCTAGGGCCATCCAGAGTGTATCTTCCAACCGACCCTCCTGCACATACCAGGTGGCTTTGTCCACTACCTCCTTCTGGTTTTCTAGGCTGATTTTGTGCATCTCTTCTTTTTTCTAGTTATAAAATATTTTCATTGTAGAAAATGTCTAAAATATGAAGTGAGGGGTACAAAAAAAAAAGTAATCATAGTCCTACTATAGATACACTAAAAATATCATTAACAAGTATTTCTTTCTGGTCTCTTGTTCTGGACAGAAACATTTACAGTCTGATCCATACTAAACGTTTATGCTACTTTCTAAATTTTCATTTGTGCCCTGAAAACTTTCCCTATCTTAAATATGGAGATTCCATTATATAGTAGTCTGTCATAGTTATAATTTAACTAAAGCTTTACCAGGCACTAAGGTCACTCTTGGTTTTTCACTAGTAAAATGGTATGGTAGGGGCGTACCTCAGTGGCGGAATACTTGCCTCACACATGCAAGACCCTAAGTCCAATCCACAGCACTGTCCAGAAGGGCTATGACCGATGTATGTGAAAGCTTTTGTACTCATTCTTGATTTTCTTAAACTCATTTCTACAGTTAACGCACCTGAGTCATGAACATGAAAGCTTTCATACTTAAGTTGGCACTTTTTATTCTGTTTTTACTGAAGTGCTGTGGATTAAATCCAGGGAAACTACTTTTTGAAAAAGTGGCCAGATTACATGATAAGTAGTGTTAAGTATGTGAGAGAGTATCCTTGTGGTTCCAACCTCCATCGCTAATTTTGTGTGTGTGTGTGTGTGTGTGTGTGTGGTGTGTCCGTCCATCCGTCTGTCTTATCTTGTCCAGGCTGACTTCAAGGTTTCTGAGGAGTGCATTGCACAGTGGAAGCAAACCAACTTCATGACCAAGCTGGGGTGCGTCTCCTGTAAATCGCTGAAGGGAGGAAGCATTAGCTAGCCAGGCTGGCATCCCCCTCCGTCTCCCACCACCCCGAGTCGTCTGCGGTCTCCTCAGTGTGCTGCATCCGTCATCCATCACCCATCTCTCAGGACACTGGAGCAGCAGGTCTGGGTCTCGAGGTGCAGAACTCATTAAGGGGCAGCTCACCCCTGGGTCCAGGATCATCCTGTCTGGGTGCAGTGAGACCTCCCGGTGGCAAAGAAGGCCGGGCAGCAGCAGAAACCAGCTCTCCTTTCTTCCCCTGGCAACTGACTGGAAAACTCTGGTTTCAGTATAACTCGTAATCCTCGTAATTGGAAAAACACTGGTTCCCAAGTTTTCTTGGAGTTTTCCCAGCAGCTGTGCCTTTAGCCAGGATCTAGTGCTTGGACTGGGCTAATTACAGCTTCTCCCCAACAGGAAATTGAAAAGGGATTTGAAAAGGAAAGGGGGGAAAACAGAACCAGTGGTTTACCAAGTGGTTGGCAGCTTCCTCTATGCTTGTCTACCCTGTGGCTCAGTGGCACTGGGAGGACGGGCTGCCCCAGCGATCCCGCTTCGCCCTGACCAGCTAGCTTGGGGCATTCCCCGAACCAGCTATGTTGTTGATACCAGGGGTGGGATGGGTTGTGTGGCCTGTTTCTTTCTTCAGAGAGGGTGGGTACTTCTTCGTAAGCATCTTGATCAAATCACTAACCATCACTGTCAGATTCAAATAAAACGTCTGAACCAGGGTGGCTGGATGTGCCTGTCTGTGAGCTGAACTGTCTCAGTGGAACCCAAGAGTGAAGCAGCTGCTGGGCGGTTCAGGGGCTGAGGCTGCCTGTACTTGCGCGCCTGGCCCTGTAACTGGGAGTTGGGGAGAACAGGAGGCAGCGCGGGTACAGGTTCTTCCACTCTCCTGGTGGTACTAATCACAAGAGGCCCCCTCGGGCCGGACGCTTACTGCAGGCAAGTATTTTCCCTTCCTCTTTTTTTTGTCTCTGGGGTTTACTTAGAGACAGACTCTCACTGCACGGTCCAGGCTGGTCTTGAACTGCCTATCTAGCTCAGGCTGGCCTCATACTCAACCCCTCCACCTCAGCCTCCCAGGCAGGTACCACCATGCCCTGCCCTCCCCATTAAGAAGCTCCCTTTGTGATTAGTGTGATGATTTGGTTTCCAGACTACTGTGAGAGATGTACCTTCCTCAAATCTTGTTACCAGCATTGCCCACCGAAGACACGTTACCCATTTGACGCGGGGTGGGGGTGCTGGGGAAGCAGCAGTCACAGCCAAGTTTCAATCATTTAATTCATTAATACCTTTAAATGAAACACAGTTTTTCCATGTGTCTCACTCAAGCTTTAGGGCAGAGGGAATGGATTGTATAGACATATCAAAGACTCAAAAATTTAAAGAAATATATATATATAGATATATACTTCTCTCTTCTAACATTTTTATGCAAATTAAAAATCAGAGGCTTTTGGTCTCTCCATTTGCACTAAGTCAAGCTCATTTACCCGAGAGCACAAAGAAAGGTTGCCTCTTCCAGATTCCTTCTCCTTTGTTCTCTGGCCCACCCAGTGGGGGAATAAGCTCCGAAAATCCTAACTGAGGATAAGCGCTCCAGTAACACGAGAGGAGAGGAAGGAAAGGTACAAGCCGGGCTCCCTTCCACCTTCACCACCTGTGAGGACACCGCCACGGGCCGTGGGGCTTGACGGGTCCTGGTCCTGGGTCAGGGAGATGAGGAGCTCCAGGAGAACAGGGCTGATTGTCCTTCCTTAACTTGCTGGGTGGGGCCACATCCACCCAGCAGCAGCTCCCCACTCCCACGGGCAAGGAAATGATAGAGTTTGTAGCTACAGGAAGATGGTAGTGATGAACTGAAAATTCCTAGAGCAGGCCACACACCCTCTACCTTCCCAGCTCTTAAGGGCCAGGTGACAGGCCAGTTGTCACTCTCCTCGTGACAGAGAAGCGAAATACAACGTTCCTTGCCAGGCTCAAGTCCGTGTCACTATTAAGAGGACCATGAAGGGGAATGGCTCTGGGTAGCAGCCAGGCTGCTGTACAGGGAGGCACCACAACCAACTCTATGGAGTCACAAGGCCAATGAGGAAGCCAGCTTACCTAGATAGGTGGTATAGGCCGAAAACAGAGGTGGTTAAAATTCCCAGAGGGGACAGCAGCAGAAGCTGACATCTGGGGGACAGCCACTGCCTCCTCACTAGGAGCTCGGGGTGCCCCTCACTGACTAGGGGAGAGCTGAGAAGAATGCACCTGGCTTCTCATCCTTGCCACTTGGCCTCAGCTCCCCCGCTGGAACCAGCCATGCTCAAAGGCAGCTGCAGAAGAGAAACATCCAGGGCCAGATCTGGGCCTCCTGCCCAAATAATCTCTCCCCTGACCAGTTCCCCTCTTCCATCTCAGCGCTCCCTGCCAAGCTGAAAGGGACCAGCCCATGGGCTCCTGCCCCTGAAACTGTGCCAATCCACCCTTTCCGATCCAATTCAAACAGGCAGATGCCTGGGATGCCAAGGCCCAGCTGAGATGACCCACTACTCTGTTCTTCACATTCAGGGGCAGAGAAAGCCTCAGACCTCCCCACTGGTCGTCCTCCCCTTCTGGGTCCTAGCAGTCTCCCGCTTGTCCCCTGCATGGAGCACCTGGCAGAACTGGCAGGCAGGAGGTTGGTAGTAAGGTGAGGCACAGGAAGGTTCAGCCCCACTGCACCTTTTTTGTGCTTTGGAATTCCACAGTCCTACTCCTACCCTTATCCTGGGGAAGCCTGTGGGAATATGTGACTTGTCCACCTCCAAGAACTAAGAAAAGGAGCAAGCTGGATCGGAGGGGAGAAGAAGGACAGGAGACAACCAGTCCCAGCTATGGACTGGCTACCAGAGACTGATGCTGCTGTCATGTAAACAGGCTCTTGGAATGTGGCTTCACAGGCCCTGGAGGATGGACATGTAGCCACTTTGCAAAAGTGCTTTGATTCTGGACTACAGTATGTGCATGATTTGGACATTTAAAAAGGGAAAAAAAAAAGGGGGGGGGTGTTTCTACACCCGGCTCTGAGGCCTCATGGCCAGCAGGGGGCGCAGCCACCCACTCCCACCAGCTACCTCCTTCAAGATGAGGCTAAGGCCAAGGCTGAAGCAGCAGCTGCTGGAGGTGAATCCTTCCAGGAAAAGGCATGAGAGCTGAGTGGTTTGGAGGACGGGACAACACCAGGCTTGCATAAATATCAAAGGCCGTGGAGGTTAAGGCTGCAGGAATCCTCTCTTAGGTTGTTTCTGCCGTGTCCTCTGGTCCTTAGAGCTGCTCAGGTCCCTGAGATTGTATTCCTGGGGTGGGTCAGCAGCGCCAGCAAGTGTGGTGGTAGTCAGACCAGCTCCTTCGGTGGCTCTGTGGGGGAGACAGGGGCACTTAGCAACTGGCCTCCCGGCTTGGTTCTGGCACTAAGAACCCGAGAAAGATTCTCACCCAACCTTGTCCTAACCCCTTTACCGACACAGCAGCGGTACTGAGCTGGGCACTTAGGTGTCAGGGCCTGTGCGTCACAGCACGGCTATGGGAATACACTGAGTAGGTGTGAGGCCAAAGCCCCATGCCCACAGTTTTCACTAGCTTGCCAGCGATAGTTTGCCTGCCCCACGTAGCAGACAACCAGGGTTTTAAAACTCCAAGAGGAAATCCCCAGTGGTGGAACTCAGGATCCTCATTCCCACCATCAGCACTGGGACCCATGCCCACCACTGTCCACTGTACCTGAGCCTGGGGGACTCTTCTCCTCTGGGCCTGCCAGCTGCGCATCTCCATTCTCGGCCAACTCCCCCTTAGTCCTGCCCGTGGCATGAGGGAGCCCGTTGGTGGGAGGAGCAGTATGGGGCTCAGAATGAGAAAAACTGGGGGAAGCAGGTGGGGCGACTCCCACAGAGGGCTTTCGGGCCACAGGTGGGGGAGCCTTAGGCGGTTTCTTCAGGGCCTGAGGTGGACGCTGCTCTGAGATGCTCCGAAGTTCAGCCACCAGGTTCCGCTGGAGGTCAGCCTGGGCCTCTGGGGACACAGGCCGCTCGATGTGCAGCTTCTTAGCGCCCTTGGAGAAGATGAAGCTGGCCGTGGAGGCAGAGGACTGGGGAGACCGTGGCGGTGCCGCAGGGGCTCCATTCAGCTGGGCACTTCTGAGGCCCTCACTGGCAGCCAGGCTGGAGGCCTTAAGTCGGACGGCAGCATGAAGCCCTGAAGAGGGGGTAGGCACGGGACTGGCCCGCCCAGACAAGGCCCTCCGGAGTGGCTTCTGGGGGGCTGAGGGCCCCGAAGGCGGGGTTGGAGGCCCTGTGGGAGGGCCCACAGAGCGCAGCCGCACCATCTGCAGGAGTGAGGGTGTGACCAGGGGCACACTCGCGTCTTCCCTGGAAGTCCCACTGCTCTTGCTGCTGCCCACAGGCTCCTTCTCCTGAGGAGGCTTGCCCAAAAGCTCAGGCACAGAGCTGGCTGGAGGTGGAACTGGTGGGGCCAGAGGCGGCTCTGGGATACCCTGGGGCTGGCTCTGGGCAGAGGCAGCAGCTGAAGGGGAAGTAGTTAGGGAGCTGATAGGATCGGGGGGCTCCGAAAGACCTCCGGACTCCAAAGGACCTGCAGGCTCAGGGCCAGCCACAGAGAAAAAGGCCTCCTCGGGTGGGGGGAAGTCTGCCATGGACAGGTCTTGCACCTCTGGTGTAGGAGGCGGAGGTGGGGGCCAGCTGGGGTCTAAGAGCGGCTCCTCAGCAGTCTCTGAGGCTGGTGGGGCCTCCTCTACTACCTCTAGCTTCTTACTAGGGGGTGGAGGAGGGTGATAAGATGGAGGTGGGGACGGTGGGGGTGACTGGTCTTTGGAGACAACAAGAGGCTCCTGGGGTGGGGTCAGGCATGTCTGAAGGGCAGGAGACTCAGGACTGGCATCAGTGGTGCAGATGGGCCCAGGAACCACAGGAGGGGCAACCTGAGCAGGGGCAGCTTGGTTAGGAGTCTTGGGCTTAGAGGGAGGTGGGGAGAAGGGGGCAGGCACCTTGGGGTGAGGGGGTATGACAAACCTATCTCCTACAGAGGTTGGCATAGATGGGCCAGAGCAGTCTGGGGGGGCAGGCTCAGATGACGAGGAGCACAGAGACGTGAGTGAAGAGGACACAGAGGTTCCAGGAGATCGAAGAGAGGTGACACGCTCTGGTTTAGGGGGCTGGGCCCTGCCTGGGGAGGCAGGGGTACCCGCCAGACCCTTGGGAGGAAGAGTTGGAGTACCACTTTGGCTGGAGTATCCACTGGAGGGTGAAAGTGTCCGTTCTGGGGAGCGTGGAGGGCGCCGGGAACCACTGGGAGACAAGCCAGGCGCCCAGCCACCTGCCGAGGTGGGCGGACAGGGTGCAGCCCCTACCCTTTCGGACCCACCTGTAGTGGGCGGCCGGGGCAGCTGTGGCTGCTGCTTGCGTTCAGGCTTGGGAGGCAACCCTAGGGGCCCGTCAGTTGCTGCCGACCCCCGCTGATGGAGGGAGTAGGTCCGGCGGGGCGGTGGCGGAGGACGCTTCATCTTCCGCAGGGACACGCTCCGGCCAGACAACTGCCCGCTGCTCCGAATGCTGACCGTGTCTGAGGCTTCGGCAGTGCTACCCCCACTCGGGGAGCCCCTCCCACTGCCCCCCTGAGGAGGGGGCACCACACTACTGTTAGTCACAGAGCCCTCTGGCTGGCCCTCGGAGCCTCCCTTAGAGGACAGAGTGGAACCATCAGACACGATGGTATCAGAGGACTGAGAGTGGCTCCAGGTGTCACTGGAGGAGGAAGGATGGCGGCTGCGGGGCCAGGGGCTGGAGGCTGAGGAGAAGCGGCCCAGCGAGCGGATGGAGGCTGGGCTGGCCGAGACCAGGCTGCAGCGGCTCAGTGTGCGCAGGCTGCAGCGGCCCAGGGCCACCACATCCACCGTGGGTGGCAGAACAGCATGTGGAATCAGCTTCGACAAATAGGTGGCCTGGGGTGAGATGGACATGGCTGGACTCAGGGGTTCTGGAGGCCCAGCCCCTCCTGTCAGGCCTGGCACTGCTAGGGACATGGGCCGGGTCAGTGGTGGGGGCCGGGCCCCTGTGGACCGGCCCACGAGTGTGTCATCCCGATAGACACTGTCAATGTGGCGTTGCAGCATGGCCTCCGTATCCGAACCAGCCTCTGCTTCTGCTTCCAGGGCCTGCAGGGACACCCGGACCCCTGCCCCTAAGGCCAGGGCAGCTGGACGGCCATCCACTGTGGGAATGCGGACAGCATCGTGTGGACCAGGAGGCCGAGAAGTACGTGATGCCTCACGCTCATTCCGCAGGCCTGGAGTGGATAAGGAAGGAGCAGTCAGCAAGAGGGTCTGGCCAGCCCCCCCCACCCCGGGCCTGCCGAGTCCTGGACGCACCCAGTTCCTTCTGCACGTGCTGCGGCAGTCCCAGCACTGTGCTCCGCCGCTCGCGGCGCCGTCGGCCTGACTTTCCAGATGACTTGGGAAATGAGTCATGGGGTCGGAAGGTGGAGCCTGAGGGCCAGTGGGGAGCAGGGGGAAGAAAACCATTTAGTACAGAAGGACTCAGCACGTTCCCTAGAGTACTACTTTTATGGGATATTAATAACAGCTCTGAAGGTAACTTTTCTGGAAGGCCACTAGGCAACAATGACCATTTTCATTTAGCAAATGCTTATTATAATTTAGTAAATATACTATTTTTATGTGAGCATGCTAGAGCTTGGCACGCACTCCAAAAAGGTAACTGCTTCTTATTATCCTTTGATTTTTATAGAACATTAAACAGAAGCTCAGAGCAGTTAAGGATTTCCCCAGGTCACACAGCTGCTAAGTATCATATCAGGTCTCCAACACAGATTTCTCAACTCTTATTAACTGTCCTACTTTATACTATGAGTCTTCAAGAGGACAGAGGACACTATCTCCTGAATTCACTGACTCAGAGAGCCTGGGAGAAGCTGCAGGCACTGGGACACAGCAATGCCCGCCACCCTCTTCCCTGCCCAGGAATTTCAGCGGGTGTGCAGACACCTTTGCGCTGGATCATCTCGGAGCGGATGGACAGGGCATCCTCAGCCGTGGAGCTCTCGCCCGTGTAGGATGTCGCCTGGCTGCAGGAGGAGATGCTGTCTTCATCCGGTCCTGTCCGGGAGGACTGTTGGGAGAAGGAGACGGGCCCTGAGGAGGCTGCCTCTCCAGGACTACCTGCTAGAATTTCTGACTCACACAGGTTCCTCCCAATATCACATAGCACCAAGCAGATGTCAGCTGGCACAGTCTTGGATGAGCCCCCAGGATCATTCAGCCCCAGGCGATGCAGGGAGCAAAGAGACCCAGCAACACACACACTCTGGTGGCCCAGGCCAGAGCAGAAAGAGCGGTCAGGACAGAGCTGGGGGCGGGCTCACCTGGATGCTCTGTGTGTCTCCATGGTCCCAGTTACCTTTGTTCAGTTTCTGTTTTTCTGGAAGACACAAGAGGGGTGTGTGATGTCAGCCCTGCACCCTGGAGTTGAGAGGAGCACTGGAGGAGAGGCAGAGGGGGTTACCTTGGTGCTGCAAGGAGCGAAGTCCCTCTTGCGCCTGCGTGTGCAGCTCTTCCAAGTGAGGTGGTCGCCCGCTGGGGAAGAAGACATTGTCCTGGTGCTCATCCACAATAAAGCCCGGTCCCTGGCCAGACCCTGCACTCTGACGTTTGTCATTTTCAGCTTTGGCAGAGCCTAGTGAAATGGAAGAGGAAGGAAAGTGAGCCCTGAAGACCTGTGGGCCCTTAACATGCACAGGCACCATGGCAAAGGTACCACCCCCCACATGGCACATGGTCCCCGCCCACACATGCACTGTCCACTTCCCCCAGCCCAGACACAACCCATAGTTATTGGGTTTACAATACACACACAGCCCCCAATACAGATGTAAACTATACCTAAGGGAACACACATCTGAATACTCACTCCACACAGCCCCACACAAGGCACCATATGCCGAAGACACACACAGCACCCGCAGGCTTCAGAGATGTAGGCATACAAGTCAGCCCATGAATGTTAGCCCACATATGTACCCTCACCCAGCCTTCACATATCCCCACAACACCCCCGGATTCTGAGTGTGCACACAACTATGTATCCTCATGTCACTCGGGGCCTAGCACAAGACACCCCTAGTAAACACACAGGCCACAGCAAATACACTTCTGGTGTCTAGCCCCTAAGCCCCACTTTAAAGGAAAACAAACCACTCTTTTCATACAGCGGTTTGGCACAGATCCAGAGAGAAGCTACCACGGAAAGCCAGGGAAAAGTGGCAGCCAGACTCCTGGAAAACCCTGAGGGCAATACACAGGGACAAAGATACGACCTCTGGGCCTCCAACTCACCCATAGGTATGGATGCCCTTTTCTGGAGAGCTGGGGAGAGGAGAGGAGGGACCCAAGTTCCTCCACCCTGGCCAGACAGCTCAGCCTCTCTTGGGGTTACAGTCCTCAGCATGCCCTCTCCCGGAGGCCCTGGCCCCTGGTGCAAAGGAGCCAAGGATCCATTACAGAGGATCCTGTTACAGGCCCCGCCCTGGAGGGCTGGTCATCTAATCCTAGGGATGGGGCTGTGTCAGCACTTTGCAGCCCCCTTCCCCCAAATGAAACCCACAACATAAGCAGAAGCACTAGCAGGGTCATGTGACCTTGGCAGCACCTTGCAGAGGGGCAGGAACGAAGTCAGCCCTTTAAAGGGCCACACCCCAGGAGGAGCAGAGTCTCATCCCTCCTTCCTCAGCCTATTCTGCTACAGCGCAGCTCCTGTCGGGGAAAGTCACCAGAACCCCCCAAGTCAGAGCTGGCAAGTCCCTGAGCGGGGCTCAGACCTGCTCTCCCATCCTGCAGGGAGCCGGGGGGCTCAAAGGGAAAAGGCCTTGCCTGAGGTCACCTAGAAGACAGCAGTCACAGCCAGGACTAAAAAGTTCCCAAAGTCCACGAGGCTGGGCCCCCTCACTGAATCCAGGGCTGAAAACCCAGAAACCCTCCAACCCCTCCTCTCCCCCCAAACAGGTTCCTGGACCAAGCGTCTCAACTCCCAGCAGTACCATTACTTTCCTCGCTGTCCCCACATCACATCTTTTCCCTTCTTCTGGGGAGACTGGGAGGGGGCTCCCCCTCTCTCTAAACTGGGCTACTGGGCTGTACCCAGTAAAGTATGGGTAACCCTGGAAGGAGGCGATCTGGCCCAACGCCCGCACACTTCAAGGTCAGAGACACCTGGATCCGTCCTCCCAAGTTGCGCCCAGACAAAGGCAGCAACAAAGCCGCTGGACAAAGGCAAGCAGCCGGCAGGAGAGGCTGGCTCTGCCTCGTCACCACCCCCTCCCCCACACCATTACTCTTCCTGGCCAAATCACCCCTTCTACAAAGGGTCCAGCAAAGGAAGCTGTTGGGGATCCCTCCTCTCCCCCCAGCCACACCCACTCACCCTTCTTCTTAAACAGCTCAAGAAGCGCTGGGAGGTGTCGGCCCAGGAACACCACCATGATCGAGAGCGCCACTGGGAATCTTCCCCCACCCTACCCTCTCCCAGCACAGGACGAAGCCTTTAAAGCCAGCCCAGCACTAGGCCTGCCGCCACCTCGCACAGCAGCCAGAGCAGTGAGCAGGGGAGAGGAAAGGGCTGCCTCAGGTTCTCCTCCCACCTTCGCCATGGATCCCGCCCACTCACAAACCCCGCCCCCACACGGGGTACAGGGACAGAAAAGGGAAGCTGAGGCCCCAGACCTTGGGAGTCAGTTCTACAGAGGGTCTCACTAGGGGGATTGTGATACTTAATTCCAAACTCTGCTCTTAAGTCCTAGCTTAACCACTCATGAGCCAGAGCGGAGGGAAGGGTCTCAGCTGCCAGATGGTAGATGGCCAGGCGGGAGACCAGACTTGGCATGGTGCCCACCCCCAAGCCCTCCTGGCTGCTGAGGTAATTCCCTGGGGAAAGACTGGCTCCCAGAGCAGCCGGCAGGTGCTCAGGGCTACTTGTGGAGATGGGCGGGCTGTGAAAGGCCTTAGGGGCAGGGACACCGCACACAGTGGGAAGCCAAGGAGATGCCTGGTGCAGAATCGGGTGGCTGGTGGTGACAACCCCTGGTGTGTGTGTTCAGTCCCACTGTCCCAAGGGCTTTCCTCCCACCTCAGCAACAGGACGTCAGGGGACTAGAGAAACACAAGAGAACTTCCTGGGGTCACACACAGCATAAGCACCGTTCCAACACAGACCCCTAGTTCCCCCAGCCTGAGATTCTTCCTGCTGTGATTTATTAATGCGCCAGCTCACCAGGCAGGGATAATAGAATTAGCAAAGAAACAGCAAAGTCAGTAAAGATCAGGACACTGTGGTGTGGGGTGCGCCATTACACCCAAGTCACAGCCTCCTCTTATGAGACTGCTACAGCCATTCATTTGGTTGGCAAATACTAAGCTAGTACGAGGACTACAGGAGGGGAACTTTATCTGTTCACTGGTATACACCCAGAGCCTGAATCAGTGTCTAGCACATGCTTTGAGTTCAATAAATAATATATGAATGAGGCACATTTGTTTTAGGTAGTGAAGACTGAGAAGCTGTAGCACTGTGGCCAGGCATAGTGGTACACTTCAAACCCAGCCAATCTGGGAGTCAGAGGAAAGAGGATTTCAAGTTCTAGCCCAGCCTGGGCAATTTAGGGACTTACTGAGATGTCTCAAAATAATCAATCCATCAATCAATCAATAACTATAGCTGGGGATGCAGCTCAGCGTGCAGACCTTGTGTTCAATGTCCAGTAATGCAAAAAAGGATGTTGGAAATAAGACCCAAGGATGAGGACCCAGCCAGACCGGGTACAGGGGAGAGAGTCTTCTAGACAGACAACTCCACATATAAAGAAAGGCTTTTAGGCAGCCTGGTATGTTTCCAGGAACAGAGAGGAGGCTTGTGTGTCTGAATCTGCTGAGCAAAGGACAGAATGGCTGGAGGTGAGGTTGGAGGAAGGCAGAGCCAGAGCAGGGGCCCCTGGGCTTTGGCTGGGACTAGATTATATAGTCAGGGAGCCCCATGAGGTCGATCAATGAGGGTTTCAGTGGGTAGTAGCACTTTCACCACAAGATCTTCCTGGAAACTCCAGAAAAACTGTGACTATGAAGAAAGGAACTATAACATGTTGTCCCCCAAATCACCTGAAGATGCCCCTCCCCCCTGCATCTCTGAGTCCTCAGGGATGGAGGAATTCACGTGGACCCCAAGTTCCAAGACCTCTCTGCGGTCCTTCCACATCTGCCGCATGCCCTGCACGGGCCCGTTTGCGACCACTGGGCTGAGCCCTCCCTCTCTGGAGGACAGTTTGTGGAGCTGGATACTATACATAGGCACTTTTATCTCACTTTATAGATGAGGAAATCAGCAGTGGGCAAATGCTATGGCGCTGCCTGCCCCAGCCTCCGCTATATAAATGACAGTAGTGTTTCCACTCAGGACAACCTCTGTCCACTGTGCCAGCTGCAAACCTGACCTTCCCACTCAGGAGTCCAGAGACTCCACCATCCCTACAAACTGGAGATTCGTGCAACCCCATCCTCCCCCTCAGGCCGGTCCCATCCAGCCCTCTTATCAGTCACACACTAATAGAACAGAGCAGCAGACCGACACTGGCAGGGTGATTAATCCTTGCCAGGCACGGTGCCAGGTACTGTGGAAGGCAAAA
This sequence comes from Petromus typicus, assembly GCA_004026965.1. NCBI lineage: Eukaryota > Metazoa > Chordata > Mammalia > Rodentia > Petromuridae > Petromus > Petromus typicus. The sequence goes on along the minus strand of PVIR01009069.1, from coordinate 5,106 downwards.
CACTGTCTCTGCCCTCACAGCGCTTGGAACGGGCCTGAAAGGCAGGCACTTGAAGGTACTTTCCTAGTAACTGAAGGTGGGCCTATAAGGCTTGGGGCGCTAGGTCACTTCCTCAGCTCTGGCTGGCTGTACAGTTGGAGCCTTCACCACACAAGGTAACAAAAGGCTGAGCTCTTGCTAGTGGGGGCCGGGGGAAACGCCAGTCTGTCCTTTAGATCACAACTGGCAGTCATGGCCACAGCTGCAAATTCCCCAGCCAGAACCAAGGCTCTGAGGCTTGATAACATCTGGTTGCCCTAGCAACAGCCTCCCCTCTCCCCACCCACAGCCTGGCCTAAGATGCCTCTCTGGGTCACTCCAGCACAGGTCTATCTATACACCTGTGGCTTGCCTGGAGGGGCCTCGGCAAGCAGTCTCTGCAAGGGGAAGGCACCTCAGAGAAACCTGAGGTCCAGAGAGTGAAGGCCTTGGCCAAAGTTGTCCATCCCAGGGAGTTCCGCTTTCGCACAGCTCAGAGGTGCTGCCTGGGGCTCAGGTCTTGAGGGAAGCCAGCATATACATGAGTCAACCTCATCTGAGTCACCCCTATCTGCAGGAGCTGAAATGACACCCTGCCCCTGGCCATACCCTCAGGGAATAAGGCACACCAGGAAGCCACACACAGGCCAGCGCAAGAGCTCGCTCAATGGCAGGTGTGGAGGCATTCCCCTTCACAATGTCCCACTGAAGACAGGCACCGGTGATGCATTCCTGGAATCCCAGCACTTAGGAGGCTCAGGCAAGAAGATTACCATGAATTCGAGGCCAGCCTTGACTACAAAATGAGTTCAAGGCCAGCCTGAACTACACCGCAAAACCCTGGCACAGGGCTGGGGATTTAGCTTGGTGGTTCCGGCGCCTGCCTTGCAAGTGCAAGGCCTGGGGTTCGATCCCCAGTAACCACAAACAACAATGCTGGGTATGGAGACTCACACCCACCAGAAATCAGTACCACATACCACAGTGCCGGGCGTGGTGACTCATGCCTGTAATCCCAGCACTTGGGAGGCAGAGGCAGGAGGGTTGCTGAGTTCGAGGCTCAGTTCAGGACTAGTCTGAACTATACAGTGAGACCCTGTCTCAAAAAAAAAAAAAAAAAAAACAACCCTGGCACAAAAAAAATCCAGTTAGGCCTCCTGAGGCCACTTGGACAGGTAGACACTCTCAGGACCACACACCCACAAGGCACCCACACACACTCCCACACTCCCTGTGCAGCCCAACTACACAGCCCAAGTGACTGCACGTGTAGGAAGGCAGGTCCCCATAGCCACCATCAAGGGGCTTTCCTGAGCCTGGGGATAGGGAGGAGTCCAGGAGGACAGTTGTGCGCATGCGTTTTTACTGTCTTGGCAACAACCTCAGCAGGGTGAGGCCTCAACCTGTCCCATTCCAGAGCAAGGGGTGGGGGTGGCGCACCCACAGGCAGGCAGGCAGGCCTGACTCAGGGGACAGGAATGGGGGGGGGAGGGCACAGCTGTCCAGGTGGCCTTGCGCAGGAGCTGGAATCCTTCAAGTCAACCAAGCCAGTTCCCTGACCCAGCCCCTGCCCCTGTCCCCAGCCCTCCAGCCCAGACTCAGAGTATCTTATCTGAACCCCCACTGTACAGGTAACAAATGTAAACCCAGAGGTGCCAGGGCTTCCTCAGCTCAGGGATTCTAAGGCCGAGAACAGAACCAATAGTGTGTGAGGATTTTATCTCAGAGACAAGACAAAGAAATGATCATAACAAATTTTCAGAGGGAAGCACTTTTTATTGCACTACCTAAAAGGCATGGGTGAAGTTTCCTTTTTATAAAGGCACAGAGGACACTCAAGGGAAAGTGACAGCCTTGCTCAAGGTCACCCAAGCAGGAAGTGGCCGATCCCACACTGGGACCTGGGTTGCACCCAACGGTCCTTCTGAGAAGACCAGTGGGTAAAGGGGGCCACAGCCTCAGTCTCTCCCTATTCAAAGAATGGGGAGCTCTGTACCCCACCCTCTGCAGAAGGGAATCCCCCTCCTTTCCCTCAGTGTCCAGCCCCACCCTAGAGGGGGTAGAGCTGACAGGCCAGGCTGGTTCTAAGGTAAATATTGGGGGGCAGGGAGTGCCCAGGGCAGGGTGTGGAGGATCCCGTCCCACAGAGTGCCCTGGGGGAAAGGGCAGTAGTAGTGCAGGGAGGAATTAGCTACAACAATATTAATAAATGTCATAATGGGTTTCCGGGATGGCCTTTTCTCCTGACAATGACATAATAATCCCTTTCAGCCAGAGAACAATTCTGAATTCTCAAAGTTTTTTCTTTTTTTCCTTCAAGGCATGATTATCCCCATTTTATGGATGCCAGAGAGGCAGCCACCATGAAATCAAGGGAGAAAAGTTCGAGAATCCAGAGGTCTGGATTTCAGATCTAAGACAAATAAATCAGTTTCTCTGGACCTCAGTCTCCGTAAAGCAGGACGAACACCCACTTTGCAGCCTACCTGGGGAACCTAAAGAAAACCATGTAATCAAGTGTAAACTCAGAAAGTATTGTATCAGAGCAAGCCTCTGCCTGTCCAGGATATGAGCGCAGAGAAAGAGGCTTTCCACTTAAAAACACCATGACAACTAAACCAGCATTTACTGCTAGCCAACCAGCCCGGGGTTAGCCTCACTAACCCAGACAGTCTCATGCAATCCCTCTGTCCACACAGGCACCTCCACAGGCTCCGTGACTTGCCCAAGGTCACGCAGCTATCCAGGGCAGTCAGGACTCCAGCCCCACTCTGACTGGCTGCACAAGCCTGTCCTTCCCAAGCCACCCACTGCCTCCATCCCGCTCACTTCTGGAGCTCTCCTCCAATCTCAAGTGGAGTCAAGGACCATTAAAGATAAGGCCTGATAAGCCTCACTTAACATCAGCTCCCCATCTCTCCTCAGTGACCGGCCCTCCCCGGCAGTCCTATCGCTGGTTGGCAGGCAAGGGAATTGCAGACCCAGACCACACTGCTGTGGCACTGAGAAGTCCTAGGCTTGGGCTCTGCTGCCTTCTAACTGCAGCTGGACGCTCAGCCAGGAGCTGCCCTTTTCTGTCAGTTCACGTAACATGGGAGAGAGTTGGAAGGATGATCTCCTGCACCTTCAGTATGTGTAACCCTGGCCTGAGAGGGCACATGACTCTTCAGTTAGGGTCCAGGCCCAGGCAGCAAGGGAGCTCACCTTATCACAGAGCCCTCAGATCAAAGATGCACAGGCAAGGCCTGATAAGGAAGCACAGGCAAGCAGTTGTCACGCAGTTGGTCACAAGTCTCCCCCAAAGGAAGGGGAGGGTGGGAAAGGAAAGGGGGGGTTGAAGCATGCAAGGAGAGGACCTTGTCCAAGCCATGGAACCGACCCAAAATCCAAGGCCCTTCCTCTACCATGGGAAAGGATGAACAGGATTCCAAGGAGCCCGACTCTCCCAGCTTCTTTCCTCAGGCATCTGATATGCACAACAGGAATACTAAACCCAGCAAGGAGGGCCCTGTGTATAAACCTAAGGGTACAATGCACCAGGGGAGCTGGAAGGGGTAGGATGGTGTGTGGCTCTCCCAATGCACCAGGGGAGCTGGAAGGGGTAGGATGGTGTGTGGCTCACCCTGGACTCCCAGCTCTCATCCTTTACCAGCCCCCTCCAAACTGCTCAGGCCTAGCCACCTAGGGAGAGAAAGGTTGAATTCCTGAGAACCACAGCTAAATACAATCTCAGCGGGTTACAGAGTCTTTCCAGCAAGGGAGAAGCTTTGGCTCATCCACTTTGGCCCTTCCCTATCCTCCAAGGGCATTTGATCCAAGGAAGGACCAACTGTTCCTTAGATCTTCATTTCCCCTTTCCACCAGCCCCCTCTGCACTCTGGAGGGCTTCGATGTTTAGTCTGCGCCTCCTGCTACAGGATCCAAATTCCCCAGGGCCTCAACACACAATCATAATATGAACCTATCTATTCCTGAACTGGTTAGGGGCACAGGCTTTGTAATCTCAGAGGCTTGGTTCGGTTTTCTCTTTTTTGTGACATGAGGGATTGAACTTAGGCCCGTCTCCAGCCCTTTTTATTTTTAGGCAGTGTCTCACTAAGTCTCTAAGTTGTCCCTGTTGGGCTCAAACTTGTGATCCTCCAACCTCAGCCTCCCAGAGTGCTGGGATGATGGGCCCGCATCACCAGATAGGCCTGTTCCTGTTTTTGCTTGGGGAAGGGGTTATTTGGTTGTTTTGTGGGGTTTGTCATTGCAGTTGTTTTGTTTCTTTGTAATACTGGACAGTAAAACCAGGGGCACTCTACACCACAATATACTGCCAGTCTTTTTCATTAAAAAAAAAATTTTTTTTTAAACCTTCTTTCTCTCCCTACCACCACCAAAGATTGAACTCAGGACCTTCGGCACCACTGAGCTAAATCCTTGGCTTGTTTTTTGGTTTTAAATTTTGAGACAGTATCATTAAACTGCCCAGGCTGGTCTTGAACTCTTGCCTAAGCCTCCCAAGTAGCTGGGATTACAGGCTTTCTCTTGTGGACTCAGAAAACTTGGTGATTTTGTTTTGCTTTGTTGAGACAGGGTCTTGCTCTATAATTTAGGCTGGCCCTAAACTCACTCACTATGTAGCCCAGGCTGACCTCAAACTTGCAGCAATCCTGCCTCAGCCTCCTGAGCGCTGGGATGCTGAGGGTGCACCACCACCCCTGGCAAGGCTTGATTCTGAGTCACGATTCAGCCTTGTTATGTGGCCGTGTGTTAGTAACTTCACTTCCCTTGAACACCAGTTTTCACATGTATGAGAACAGTTTCTCCCTTGCTGGACTATCAAAAAACAAGAGTTAGCAAAGGGCTTTATTTATGTATTATTTTTTTTAGGTTTTTTGAGACAAGGTCTCGTTTTGTGGTTCAGGCTGGCCCTGAGCTCAGCCTCAAACTCACATCACAATCCTCCTGCCTCTGCCTCCCGAGTGCTGGGATGACAGGCGTGAGCCACCACGCCCGGCACTGTGGTATGTGGTACTGGTTGCTGCTGGGTGTGGGTCTCCACACCCAGTATTGTTATGTGGTTACCGGGGAATCGAACCCGGG
>PVIR01009068.1:0-54329 GCA_004026965.1 Petromus typicus | reverse complement strand
ATGTACTAGGTAGTTTGTCAAACATTAGTAGGAAACGATAAAAGAGCTGATGAAAATTTTACTGTTCTCTACCAGAGAAAAATGTGATTGTTTAATGTCAAAGTTTTTGTGCAATTTATAATCTACACAGCTCAGTTTTTAAAATCTGCTTCTTAATACACATTTATTCTCAAACTAAACTTTAAAATAATCTTATCAAAAATTCATTAACATTTTACTCAGTAACAAATGTAATCACTGAATTTATGAAATTCAGGTAAGTATGCATATGCTAAAAGCCTAGAAGATACCTGAGACTTTACTGAACTGTCAAGCTAATGTGAGAGCATGAGAGAAGTTCACTGGGGCCAGCCTCTTCAGTCAGACCATGAACTAATTACTGACAGCATGAGCTGCTGCCAGAAACCAGCAATTCCAAGATCCCTGAACCCATTCACATAGGTTGACCTACAGACACATGTTCCTGTACATGCACTGGGCTTTACTATAGGAGAGGAACTCAGAAGACGGGACTTACATCTGTCATAATGGCTGGGAATCCAGCTTGATCTTTGCCCAAGAAAAAAATATTGTTATAATAGCCTCCATAGAAAATTATATTTCGTTCCACTGAAAGACACCATCTCTATCTTCAAAAGCTGTTTGCCATACAGACATGCTTAAAATGAGAGTCCAGAGCAAGGGCAGCCTATAAAATATTTCTTCCTGGAAGAAAAACAAGAATGTGAAAGACCCCTGGTGAGCTGTCTCCCAACATACAGAATATCAGGAGTTCTAGTAACGTGCTCAGCGACAGACCACTAGAACTTATTCTTCTCATCTAATTGAAACTTTCTTGTTGAGCTTCCCTCTTTCTGATCCTCCTCCCTCATGATGTGCCTCATAATAGAAGGATTATTTATCAGTTTAAAAACTACAATGAAAATAAAAAGTTTTGAACTTCTAGTAATATGATTTGATAGGCATTACCTTTAAAATTGACAACAATGAGCATAATATTTTTAATTAGAAGCTTTTACCAAAAAGTTTGGATTTCTCTGAGAGAAGGAAGACATCAAGAAGAAAAGGAAAGAGAAAAAGGAAAGGAGGAAGGAAAAGATAGGTATGGATATTTTCATACCTCCTTAGAAATACCAAATTTTTCTGTTACTTATCACATAATTGGACTAGTTAACTACTCTAAAATTGAATTTTCCCTAGTGATTCACCATATAATGAGAGTACTTGTAAATGTTTATTTTTCTTAAAAAGGCTAAGGTATAGACCTATAATGGGACATCAAAATTATATTATGAAATGTTTTCAAGGCTTATAAATACATGAAAGGATACTTGTTTAATTATCAGAGAATTCTAATTCCAAACAAAAAAACAATATCACTCAATGACCACAGAAAGAGAGAGAGAGAGACAGAGAGACAGAGAGACAGAGACAGAGAGACAGGGGGACAGAGACAGAGAGACAGAGAGAGACAGAGAGAGAGAGAGAAAGACAGAAGGGGAAAAGGAAGGAAAACAAAGAAAATAAAATGTAATAACCTTACTAAATAGTTGTTACAAGTAAAAAAGAAAAACTCCTTCAGAAAACTAATCAGTAGGCTCCTCCACCACAGGGATGATGAAAATTTGGCACATTGAAATTTGTTTCCTTTTTAAGATAAAACATGTTAATATATGAGTTGTTTAAACTAAAATCTCAGTTATTAGATTTAATTGCATTGTTGGCACATTAGGAAAAGTAAATTGGGGCTGGGGATTTAGATCAGTGATTCCAGCACCTGCCTTACAAGTGCAAGGGCCAGGGTTCAATCCCCAGTAACCACATACAACAATACTGAGCATGGAGACTCACGCCCAACAGCAATCAGAACCACATACCACAGTGCTGGGGTGGTGGCTCACGCCTGTAATCCCAGCACTCAGGAGGCAGAGGCAGGAGGATTGCTGGGAATCTGAGGCTGAGCTCAGGGCCAACCTGAATTACAAAGTGAGATACTGTCTCCAAAAAAAAAAAAGGAAAGAAAAGTAAATTGGTTTGGGGCTGCAGTTTGGGCACTCATTGCTGAAAGGATTACCATCACTGCTCTACTGACACTGAGAATGACATAGTTGAGCTACTTCAGGTATATGAACTAGGAATTGTGAACTACAGAAGACATGTGCAACTGGAGACTGGATAAAAAAGCTATGGTTCTTCTACAGAATGGAGTATTACTCTGCCATAAAAAATGATAACTTTGAATCATTTATACTTAAATGGACATAACTTGAGGATATCCTCTTAAGTGAAATAAATAGGGCACAGATAGGTACATATTGCATCTTTTCTCTGGTATGAGAAAATAAAGATGTAAATGAGTCCTAGCATTGTATGTTATATATTGTGAAATAGAAAATGCTCAATGTAAAATAGGGAGAAGGGGGGAAAATGATGAAATTGTAACAAAAAAGTAAGGAAACAAATTTTTTGTATATGGGGGGTGGTAGGGTGGGTAGGGCTATGGAAAAAAATGAGAATTAAGTTGTGTCTTATACTGGTACAAATCCCCATTATGGAGTGCAATCATGATGCGTATATGTAATGTACCAATAAAGATTTTAAAAAATTTTTAAAAGAATATTAATAGAGGCATTCTATGTAACAGAAGCTAAAAACAATGGAAATGCCTATCAACAGTTAAAGAGAAGGATAAGTTTTCTCACAGTCATGCAGTAAAAATATATATGGCCATAAGAATAATAAACCACAACTAAACACAGGAGCATAAATAAATCTCTCCAATATAAAACTGAAAAACATCACACAACAGAAGACTACTTACTTTAGGATTAATGTCACATTTTAAGATATTTGAAGAAAATGTAACCAAAAAGAAGATGACTATCTATAATGCACATGCTTGTTACTAGTTAGTAAGAAAAAAATTCAAATATCATAATATAAAAAGCAGTTACAGATAAACAGTATGCTCATGAAAAAACTCACATCAAACTATTGAATAAACATCTGAGAGATCATTTGGTTTTTTAGAAAGCTGATAAAACCTACAATTACTTAAGTCTAATAGATGCCTTCCCTCAAAATTGGTAAATATCTATATTACTATATCTCAAGAAGGTGGTTGAAGAACATTTATCATATGACAAAATATGCATACCTATTCCTCCATTAAAAGCAGGAATTTTTTTCTGATTAAATCACTATCACAGTACTTCAAATAGTGATTGGCACATAGTAGACACTAACAAATTTCCATTGAGTGAATGAGTTAACTTAGCTAGAGATAGAACAAGATGAAAAATGACATTTAAATGGAATTTTTATACAGCAATCTTCATACTAGAAAGAAAGGAAATAACCTATGCCTATCATATTCCAGCTTCGAAACAATGAAGTTCATGTAGTTTATTAACATATAAAATGTTTAATAAGAATGTACTGAGTCAGAAAGCAGGTTAAAACATTACATCTAACATAATATTTCACATGAAGTTAACTGCAAATATTTATGTGTATTTGTTTACAAAGAGATAAATCTTGTCACCAAAATATAACAGTGATATTTTCTGAATTACATAGTTTAAGGACAGTTTTACTCTCTACTTTTTTTATTATATGAGTTTATTTATAATCATCATACATAATATCAAAGAAATTTCAAAAATTAAATTCTTCTAGTTCTATTAAAATATATACTTACAGACACATTCCAAATAAGCTCACACTGGTATTAATTGTTATTTTAAACCAAGATTTATAATGTAAATATTCTAACAGTCTTAATAAAGATAATACTTAACATTAACATCTATTTTATTTTAATACTTAATTTGCCATCTGTTGCATTCAAACTTGTCATTTCTTTTCAATTCAATGTACATTCCTATAACTAAAAATCCAAATTTATATAAAAATATATGTGAAATGTCTGAACATAAAATACACTAACAAGCTAAATGAAAACATGCACAGATTTCTCGAATTGACACAAGCTTCCTGCTTTGTATTCATTTGTGCATAACAAAATAAAGCATTGTCTACTTTAATATGGCAAAGAAGTCATCCATCAGAAAAGACAGTTGTTGGAGAAATGATTTATGCCCAAGTCAACCCTTATACTTCTAAAAAACATTTCTGTGATGTATATTTCTGGGATGCATAATGAAAAGTAAATTTTTATTGCACACAGAAAAGATAACAAGTATCTTATCAATGACTAATCTGGTGGCAAAGTTTTGTGCGTGTGAGAAAGAGAGAGAGAAAGACACACCACACATGCAGATGCACACCCACATCTCCACAAAGAGTGGCGTGTTATACCTTTGGATTTAAGGGTTGGAAATGTCTAAGCAAAAAAAAATAAGAAGTATTTTAAAATATAACTAATAATTTAGAACTGACATAGACCAAAGAAAGCCCAATTTTATTAATGAAACTATTCTGTAGTCACCAAATCATACTAAACAAAAATTTAAAAAAAATTATCACTCCTCTCTTCCAATGTGAAATCCAAAATTCCCTCATCAATATACTATATGAGTATATGTTCTTTTTAGAAGTCTGTTGTAACAGATTTTCTATTTAACTTTTAATATGTATACTTTAAGAATGATTCTTTCTCAAGCTTTTGATTTTTCAAACATAATGCTGAGTTACCACCTATCTGCTCTAGTCATATTATCTCTTGGTTCTCACTGCAGTCAAATCTGATTATGAGGTAATGTGTCATAATTACCATTAAAAACTTAAAACTGAAATCATTTTTTTGTTTGTTGTTTGTTTTTGAGACAGGGTCTCACTTTGTATTTCAGGCTGGTTCCAAACTCACCATGTAGCCCAGACTATCCTCAGCCTCAGCAGTCCTCCTCCCTCTGTCTTCCAGTGCTAGGTTTATAGGCATGAGTCACCACCCCCAGCTTTGTGGTAGGTGGTTTCTGGGGATCAAACTCAGGACCTGGCACTTGCCAGGCAGACGCTGGAACCACTGAGCTAAATCCCTGGCTCTAACATTCAAAATGCTTAACACACAGCAGATCACCCTGAATCATTTGTTTGATGGTTCCTTAATTTGACCTTCTGTAGTGGGAAAGGAAAAATCTATATGCTAAACATATTACAGCAAGCTTCTTCTATTCTAGAATAATTAAGTTCATTTTAATTCATTCCCCATATTAATGTGTGTAAGCAGTACCAAACACTTCTAGAAATTTTGTCCTGCTCTTAAGAAGTTGTTTTAATCACATTTGTATTGGCTATGCAGATTGACACATTTCATTTTGGCAGATTTGTATATATGGCTAACATACTTTGATCATTCTTCTCTCCATTAATTCTCTGGGTTTCACAATTGGCATGGGAATTTTAATAAGATACATTTTGAGCTCATCCATGTCCCCTGTTACGCACACTGAAACACTCTTCCTATTCTCCTTATTTCTTTCCTCTTGTCTAATAATAATCTCCTTTTTATCTGTCATCCTACATATTAGGAAGAACAAGTTACAATTGTATGAATTTAGTTATCATGCTCAATGTGAGATTCCCAAGATATGTCCATTGTCCCACAAATGACAAAATTTTATTCTTCATTCTGACTGAATAATACCTCATTGTGCATGTATATTACATTTCCATTAACTGTTGATGGACACATAGGATGGTTTTATATCTTTGCTATTGTGAATTCTGTAGCAATAAACATGGGTATTTAGATATTGATGTAGTACTCTGACTTTAATTATTCCAGGGATATATCCAGGAGATGCATAGCTAGATCAAATGGGAGGACTACTTTAGTTTTGTTTCATTTGGAGATCTTTCATATTGATTTCCACAATAATGGTACTAATTTATAATCTAACCAGAAATGTAGAAATTTTCTCTTTCTCCTCACCAGCCTTTATTGTTTTGTTCTGTTTTGTTGTTGTTGTTGTTGTTTTGTTTTTGTTTTTGATAATGGCCATTCTGACTGGAGTGAGATGGAATCTCAATGTAGTTTTAATTTGCATTTATTTTCTATTGGCTAAAAATGCTGAACACTATTTTTTTCATATACTTACTGTCAACTTCTACATCTTATTTTGAGAACTTTCTCTTCAGCTCATTTACCAATGTATTGATTTAGGCATTTGATTTTTTGATACTGTTTTTAGTCTTTATGTATTCCAGATACTAATTTTCTGTTGGAAGAGAGCTAACAAAGTTTTTCTTCTATTCTATAAGCTAGAACTTTACTCTGATAGTTATTTCCTTTGTTGCAAAGAAACTTTTTCATTTGATGTATAATTTTGTGCTTTTATTTTCTATTATATTGGAGTCCTATTCAGGAAGTCTGCATATCACTTCAAGTGCTTCTCTTATGTTTTCTTTTCATAGGTTCAAAACTTTAAGTCTTCTACCACATCTTTTTTTTTTTTTTTTTTTTTTTTTTAGGTTTTTGGAGACAGGGTCTCGCTTTGTGGTTCAGGCTGGCCCTGAGCTCAGCCTCAAACTCACATCACAATCCTCCTGCCTCTGCCTCCCGAGTGCTGGGATTACAGGCGTGAGCCACCACACCCGGCCTTCTACCACATCTTTAATTTGGTTTGAATGAATATATCTTGAAGGCAAGAAATAAGAATGTAGTTTCAGTCTTCAACAATTGGATATACAGTTTTCCCATCACCATTGATTTTAGGTCTTTTCTCAATGTATATTTTTGACTCTTTTGTCCAGAATCACATGACTGATTGCATGAGTTAATTTCTGTGTCCTCTGTTCTGTTCACTGGTCTAACATTGTCAGTCTGTGTGCTACTACTATTCTGTTTTTGTCATGAATCTTTGTAGTACAATTAACAATTGCGTATTGTCATATCACCAAGTCATTCCCCGACCCCTTCAGGGGTGCTTTTGCTACTCTTAGTATTTCATATTTCCATCTAAATCTGGTGATTGTTTCTCTAGTTTTGGTGTATTATTGGCATTTTCATGAGGACTACAACAAATCAGTAGATTACTACTATAATTGGTAATATAGCCATTTGAATAATATTAATTCAGTCAATCCATAAATATGGAAAGTCTTACCATCTTCTGGCTTCTTCTTCAACTTCTTTCTTTAGCGTCCAGAAACTTCCATTATTGAGCTCCTTCATCTTCTTGGTTAGGTTGATCCCTAGGTTTTCTTTATTTTGTTGTTGTTATTTTCATTTTTTTAAGAGAGAGTATGCTTTCTTTTTTGAGCTCACTATATAGTCCAGGCGAGTCTTGAACTCACAGCATTCTTCCTGCATCTTCCTCCCAAATGCTGGGATTACAGGCATGAGCCACCGCACCAGGCACTGTGGTATGTGATTCTGATTGCTGGTGGGCGTGAGTCACCACATCCGGCATTATTGTATGTGGTTACTGGAAATCGAACTAGGGACTTTATGCTTGCAAAGTAGGTGCTGAAACCACTGAGCTAAATCCTCAATCCTTGTTTTTGTTTTATGAAGTTACTGTGAATGAATGATTTCCCTGGGGTTTTTTTCAGCTAGTTCATTATTGCTGTTTAGTAAATCTATTAATTTTCAATGTTAAATTTATATCCTGCTTCATTGATGAATTAATTTATCAACTGTAAAAGTTTTTTGGTAGAAAGTTTAGGGCCCTTTCAGGATCATATCATCTACAAACAATAGTATTTTGACTACTTTATTTATTTTTGTATATCTTAAATTTTAACAATGTTTTAATTAAGTAATGTAGCTTTTTGAAATGGAAAAAGACAACTCAACAGAGCAAGGTAAAGGATTCATCTCTTATGATAAATAATCTGTGAATAAAACTGAAACTCTGATTTTTTAATTTCATTCAAGTCTGGCAGCAGACCACAACTGGTTTAAGCCAAAATCCTCTCAGTGCTAAAAAGCCCTGAACATATTTTCCCTTCAGAGTAAAGCAGGAGCTCTGCGAGAGATCATTACCAGCCTGATCCTGAGCATGCAAGGTGCCACTCTGTGGCTCCCAACACCTCCGAAAGAATCTAGTTAATGGCAGTAAATGAGTCTTGCAATGACAAAAGTGAAACTTCAGTGACATGCATTTGCAAGAGCACCTTCTCACTGGTGTGACACAGCATATTCCTTCCAACAGCTCCTGCTCCACACTCCTGCTCCACCCACACTCATCAAAATCTGTCAGAAGCTAGAGGTCAATTCTCTCCTGAGAAATGTGAATGGTGGTTACTGAATACAGTTAACTATGTCACATACAAGTGAATTCCTTGCCCAGATACCTATATCCACTCATCTGGTAGGGATTCTGACTATAGTTGAGTATAAGAAAATTTTGACTTACAAATTTTTATTCTGACTAGTTGTTTTAGTTACAATTTCAAAAAGATATTGAAAAAGACTAATGAGAGTGAGTATCTTTGCCTTGTTCCTGAATTAAGAAGAAATGCTTCCAGTTTTTCCCTATTGGTAGTGAGGTTGACTGTAGGCTTCCTGTATTTGGTCTTTCCTACTATGAGAAATGATTAATCAACACTTAACCTTTGTTAAGTTTTTATCATGAGTGAATGTTGAATTCTGTTGAAAATTTTTTCTGCACCAATTTAGATGAATATGTGACTTCATCCTTGATTCTATTTATATAATATAATTTCTTGATTTGCATATATTAAATGATATTTCCATCCTGGAATGAAACCAATGTTATGATGGTGTATTGCTTTTTTTAAAAATGTTTTTGTGTTTGGTTTTCTTTTTTTTTTTTTTTTTTTTTTTTTTTTTTTTTTTTTTTTTTTTTTTTTTTTTTTTTTTTTTTTTTTTTTTTTTTTTTTTTTTTTTTTTTTTTGAGACCGGGTCTTGCTTTTGTAGTTCAAACTGGCCCTGAGCTCAGCCTTGAACTCACAGTAATCCTCTTGGCTCTGCCTCCCAAGTGCTGAAATTATAGGTGTGAGCCACCACGCCCAGCACTGTACTATGTGGTTCTGATTGCTGGTGAGCATGAATCTCCATACACGGCACTGCTGTATGTGGTTACCAGGAATTGAACTCCAGTCCTCGCACTTGCAAGATAGGCTCCAGAACCACTGAGCTAAATCTCCGGCCCTGTTTTGCATTTTAGTAAGAATTTTTGCATCAATGTTCATCGTGGTTTTCATTTTTGCTGTGTTCATGTCCAATTTTGAAATAAAGGTGATGTTGATCCCATAGAATGAGTTTGGAAGTATTCCTTCCTTTTTTTTACTTTATGTGACAATTTGAGGAGCAACGGGTTTTATTTTGCCTCAAAACTGCCTTTATTTTCTTATATTTATTTTATTTGGACATTCATAGTTCATATAGTTTATAATTGTCTTAAGGAATAGTTTCATGTAATATTATAACATTTCTTTCCTTCCTTTTCTTTAAATCTCTTTCTCAGCTCTCCCACTTGATCCCTCCACCTCATGTTCCCCTATTCAGTTTTCATTTGTGTTGTTATCACTTGTGTTAACATATGCTATGTCATAAAACATTGCCATTAATTGGGGTTACTAGGTTCCTATAAGTGGCGTATCTTTATTTTTCTTAGTCCCCTTCTTTTCCTCCTCATCTCTCTCTTGTTTCTTTGGACCACTTCTTTCAAAAGATCCATAATCTTGTCCCTCTCTATCTATCCTTTATCATTTTCTTTTTTGTACTCTGTGTTACTCACACGAGAGGCACCATATGGGTATTTAAGCACATATGTCAGATTTATTTCACTCAACATTATATTTTCTAAGTGTATCCATTTTCCTACAAACATCTGGGATCTAGCATTCTTTATAGCTGAGTAATATTCCATCCACATTGTTTTATCCATTTGTCTCTTGATGGGTATAAAAGCTGCTTCAAGGATTTAGCAGGTACAAATTGTGCTACTGTAAATATTATTATGCATATACAGCTGAAATATAATGACTCAAGCTCTTTGGGGAAGACATCTAGCTGGGTCATACGGAATTTTTAATTTCAATTACTTGAGAAATCTCTGCAATTATTTCCATAATGTTTACACTAATTTACATTCCAACCAAGAATGAAAGAGAGCTCCTATTTTACCACAGCCACACCAGTATTTGTCATTATCTGACTTATTAATGGATGCCATTTTTCCAGAGTAAGATGGAATCTTAATGTAGTTTCAATTTGCATTTCTCTAATAGCCAGAGATGTTGAATATTTATTACATGCATTTTTCACAATTTGTATTCCATCCTCTTTGAAGTGTGTGTTCATGTCTCATGTCATTTCTACATTAGGTCTTTAATTTTAAATGATTTAATTTTTTTTTAAGTTCTATTTATGGTCTAGATCTTAGCTCTCTATCTGAGTATCTGGAAATTTATTTTCCATTTTGTGTGTTGTCTCTTTGATGTGGGAATATGATACTTAGACTTTTGAATATTATAGGGGAAATATTATAACTCTCAACCTGTTAGGTGTCTTATTTGTGGAGTCATGTTCTCTGAATTCAAAGAATTGATTCTAGAAACAATGAAGGTTAAGAGTAGGAAAAATTTATGAAGGGATACAAAGCTCCTGCAAAGGAGAAGAGAGGACTGCTGGGTGGGTTATCTAGGACCCCACTTCATAGGAGAACTTTTATAGAGCACAACAATGTGGATCAAAGCTACAAGAATAGACAATTAGGTAACAATGATCCAATGGGGAAGCAAGTTACAGCAAGTTTATGTGAAAATAACAAATAACTTTTCTAGGAAATGATGGATCTAAAGGGTGTTTGTCATCCTATGGGACCATCATCCATGGTCATGTCTACATGATACATGTTACCTTCTATTGTATTATCACCAGTCAGCAAACTATAACTACATAAGAACTTGAACAGAATTTTGGTGTATTTGATACAATAATTGGAACTGCATGAAAGATTTTTTTACTAGGTTTCACAAAATCTACATATTAAGGTTAGAAGCTAGAAGATATGGATAAATTCTAAACACATATGACCTATCAAGACTGAACTATTTCTATCTAGACTCCATTAGGTCAGGTATTATGACTTATCTCAGTGAAATATGTAGGCCTCATTTTGTCTTTATATTGAGGCCTGGCCTCTATTTGATGCATCACCAAGCAGCTGTTCTCATCTTTTGTTCTGACTCCTTTGAGAGTCCAGCCCTTTAGGACTGCTTATAATGCTTCTACCTAACTTAGCTGTCTATAATATCTTGACTATACTGATTCTTCTGCTATATGGAAGCTTTTTAGTCTGATATAATACCATTTGGTTCGATTCCCCCAGTAACCACATACAATACTGGGCGTGGAGACTCACGCCCAGCAGCAATCAGTACCACATACCACAGTGCCGGGTGTGGTGGCTCACTCCTGTAATCCCAGCACTCGGGAGGCAGAGGTAGGAGGATTGCTGTGATGTGAGTTTGAGGCTGAGCTCAGGGCCAGCCTGAACTATAAAGCGAGACCCTATCTCAAAAAAAACAAACAAAACAAAACAAAAAAAAGTCAGTTCTCAGTGTACTCAGAAATACTCAAGATGTGTATTTCCCTGAACTCCTTCCCAAAATGAACAGATCCTGTTCCTCCTCAGTAAGGCATCATTAAATTGCCCTGTCTAGATTTCATTTGCTTGAAGACAATTTAAAAACTTCATTCAAGGTAATTTTCTCACAAAGAAATCTTCAAGATTCACCTCATCACCCTACATCTATTTCAGTGTTACTATAATCAGATTTTAATATGCCTCAGGATAAATGCAGTCTAACCCAGAAAAATACAGCTTATGCTTCTAAACTTTGCAAAATATTTTAAGATTTTCAGCAGAAATATTTTATAAATAGAGTATATATATGTACAGTTGGATCCTAAGAATATTGACCAAAGGAAAATAGAATATAACAATAAGCAGATTACAAGGCACTAGACCCAATGTATTATTCTGCTAAGTTAGGGATTGTCTGATAATTTACTTGATTAATTGATTAAAATAATTTACTCAAGAGTGAGCTATATTTAATAAAGTTGAGATACCATTTCCTTATTTTACAGAAAAAAATAAAATATGTTAAGGATTAAAATCTTAAAACAAAGTTATTGTGTAGTCTGAAAATTCACACTCTACTAGGTCCCACAGAGAAGGAACTCAGAATGCCTCATTAGTAAGGCACTGAGAAATAAAAAAATTCCTGCATCCACTGGAAAACTCTGTGGTAGCTGTTCTCTTACTAAAATGAAAATGGAAGATACTGCAATTGTAATTAATTTCTGACTAAAATGAAAAGACTAGAATCAGAATGACAGAAATATAGTGTCAATACCTAAATTCAGAGAGAGAGCAGCCACAATTAGGAAATGCAGTAGAAACCAATGGACATATGGTATAATCAGGTGACAAACCAATAATTTAGTCAATGTACTTAACACAATCAGTTGTAGCATTATGCTTAATATTTGTGTGTCTAAACATATCTAAATATAGAAAAAAATTCTATAAAAACACTAGGCAATGGAAATTTATGTACATAGTTTTAACTTGTATAGTACTGCTGGAATTTTTATTTTAATCAAATGAAAACCAATATTCAATATATGGTACATATGTTCCCCAAGACAAAAATCTGATCAATATAGTCCCAGGCTTCTGATAGACTCACCCACTAATATAAAATATAAATGTGTATTTTTCATTATGTCAGTTCCCTACAACAAAAAATCAAAGTTCACATTTACCTGGCAGAAATGCCAATTCATATTCACTATATTACTACATTGATCCTGCTATGAAACCAATGAATAGCATGTAAAAAGGAGAGGAAGAACTTTCTTCAAACATATTGCAAAAAAAGAGAGAAAGTCAACTCAAGTCCATTGAAATAGAAGTCTGAGATGGGACTCAAACCCTGGAGTAAGCCAATGGGAGAGTTAATCAGTGTGATGATGCCACTTGTGTGCTGCTAACTGGTGCTTATCAAGTAGGGCTCCAGGCCTCTCATAACCATTGGGAGGACACTAATTTTCTTGATTAAATTTTGAAGAGAGCGCTTCCAAAACTGCAGGAGGTTTGCATACAAAAGTGGTAGAGAATAAATGTAGAGTGTTAAACTTTCTAAAGGAAATATTGACAGAAAACTAAATATAACATAGTTTCTCTAGTATGAGAAACCCAAAATATAAATGAAGGAGAAATAGTAGAAAACAGTGAGACCCACTCTTTGAATGTGGGAAAAAGGATCATCCACAGATAGGGGGAAAATTGAATCAAAATTTAACAAGATATGATATATGCACCAAATTTTCAAAACATATACTACATACTACAGACATGTGTCAAGAAAAAAAAATACTTAGTTTTTAAAGTAAATCACACTTATCCAACAAAAAAATTAAATTAAAAGTTTAAGTTATTTTTAAAAAGATAATTGCTGTCCATGGAGATTAGGGGCTTATATTCAGGAAAACATTGTCTAATTGATTCAAGATAAAGGAGCACATAGCTGTCTTAGTCACCTCAGAGCTATATTTTATCTTTCTCCTATAAATCCATAGAGTAATTTATATAAGCTCCAAGAACTTTAATGATCTTGATATCTCATAGATCATCACAGATAATCATTTACTATAGCCATTGCTATTAGACCTGGTAAAAAGGGCATAGTAAATACAAAGGATGTATTTGCAAAACACAAATGTTTCAAAGTATGGGAGGTGAACTCCAAGATAATGCACAGATCCTTTCTTAGTTCTAGTTGTTTCACTTTCTTTGAACCTAGTTGTTTTTGGAATAGTATGATTATATTCTCAAAAGAAAAACCAAGAACCCAAGGGAGACTACAGTATCCTTAATATTTCAAAGTCAAAAAGTAAAACACAATCACATACTAGATCACTCTCCTAAAGGTAGAACTGCAGAAGACTCCCACCATTTGGCAATGAAGTTCCAATCCACATCAGGGGAAGAATTAGTATCTTGGATTGCTTTGCCATGAGGTCTGAGGTCAAGGTAATAAAATAGTCTGTAGAATAATCTGATGAAATACATAAATGAAAATTTGAGCATAGTTATTTCATTTATTTATTTAGGTACTGGGGATTTAATTTGGGTCCTTGCCCTTGCAAGGTAGATGCCAGAACCACTGAGCTAAATGCCCTGCAAGCATAGTTATTCTTGTCTATATTAGGTATTTCCCTTTTACCTTTTTATGCAATATAAAAATCACTGATACTTAATAAGTTAATATGTTAGTCTTTAGTATGCAAAATATTTAGTTGGGAATTTATGTTAGGAGAGAAATTAACTTAGGTTAAATATTTATAGAGTTTGTGAAACTTTCGTCTTTAAGAAAAAAAATAACATCTTTACTTTTATAATATAGTTGCTGCTTAGTAAATGGAGCATTAAGTTGTAATGATTGTTATATGTACTGACATATAGGTATAATTTTGTACAGAAACTTGAAATGAGGTGAATTATGCTAATTATTTGTATATCATTTTCAGTTAACAACTTTTTAACCTGCTTTATTATTCTGGGCTGGGGAATCTTTAATCTACATTCCCAGAAATACCTGGCCTGATCCCTTCTCATTGGGTCCTGCTAATGAGTGGCTCTGGAAGACTTTTGGAAGGAAAGAGAGGAAAATAAACTCTCTTTCAGATTCTACTTTCTATAACAAAATGGAATAACATGTGATAACTAAAGTTTCTGTGGCTTGGAGCACACCAAGTAAGTTCATGGAATGACCTCCATCAACACAACACTAGCAAAGTGGTGCTCTTAAATGTCCTTGTATCATCTTGGCCCACACAATATCTTCAGCATTGACCATGTCGCTAAAAGTGTGACATTGTGTTAGATTCTGAGACAAGCAGAGTTTTTGAGGAAGAAGCTTCTCCTTTCTTCTAAATTGTGACATTTTCTCCATGTCATTTTTCTATTGGTACAGGTAATAGCAGCTTTCTGCAGTTACTAGCTCCTTTTTATTTTGCAAGATTTCCAACAATGCATAGCTGCTTCTCTGAATTAGACTTCCAGTTTTGGAAAGAGTTTCCATGTTTCCTTGGAAAAAGTCCTTTTTCCCTGATTAAATCTAACTTAATTCCATAGTCACAGGGTAATTCCATAGATTATAATCAATTACTTTATGTATTCATTATTTAATATATTTTACTAGTTGATAGTTCCCAATCAAGTATCACATTATACATAAATTAAAGAGCAAAGGAAAAGATACATATAGGAAATAGGAAACAGGACTTTTACAAAAGTGAAGGGGACCAGGGCCCAGGGATTTAGCTAAATGTTTCTGGCCAAGCACAAGGTTCCTAGTTTTATCCCAAGTAACCACATACAACAATGTCGGGCATGGTGACTCATGCCCACCAGCAATCAGTGCCACACACCACAATGCTGGGTGTGGTGGCTCACACTTGTAATCCCAGTACTCAGGAGGCAGAAGTAAGAGGACTGTTGTGAGTTTGAGGCTTTCCTTTACATCATGAGCTCAGGGCCAGCCTGAACTACAAAGCAAGACCCTGCCTCAAAAAATAAAAAATAAAAAAATAAAGTGAAGGGGACCAAGAAATGAAGGGAGGGTAAAGGAAGATAAAAGAATATTAAAAAGAATTAAGATGTGCTCTCTCTCTCTCTGTCTCTCTCTGTCTCTCTCTCTCTGTCTCTCTCTCTCTCTCTCCATATGTATATACGTGCTTGGTTACATATATATATATAACCAATTCCCTACAATAAATATTATTATTTACTGCAGACATGTAATAAAAATATAATAAAATGCATTGAATATTATTAAAAAATTTCAAAGTAGTTGAGTACTGAGGTAAGGCCATACTATGAAAGGGTGTTCCCTGTTAACATAAGGTGTTTCCATTGTAACATAGGAGTTGTTGCAACATAGGCAAAGAAGCAGGTTAATCCAAGATAACTTCATGAGTTGAAGAGTACTAAGAAACTTAACAAGAAAGCAGTAACTCTGAGGAGGACAAGCAGAACTCAGAGGTCAAGGTTGTTCTCACTCTTTGATGGTTTGAACCTTTCCTCTTTATACCACTGAAACTGACCTCTGTATTTATATATAACTATCAATACAGTACACACCAGGCTACTTAGTCCACTAATAATTTAGGAAGACTACTGAGTTCTGAAGTGGATCTGAATATATTATGAAAAGGGTATTGGTCGCTGAGCTAGAATGCCATGGGCTAGATTACTACTCACATAGCATAGGATGACATCTCAGTGAGACAGAATAACTTAGCAAAAGTACATTTGATCATTTTTAAAGTATCAAATGAATGCATTAATAAGTAAAAGAATTCAAGAAATATTCTTTCTTTAATTCATGAATCAAATTAACTATTAATATCAAGTAGATAGAGAAAGAGTACATATTTTGGTAAAAAATGCATTCTGGGCAGAATTCATTATATTGATGATTTACACTATAGTCTATTCCAATCTCAAGGCCTCTGTACTGTCTGGCAATGCAAACCCATCAGCCCTGAATGATCTTTTCTTTGACAAGACACTTTGCTTAGGAAAAAAAAAAATATTCACTATCTTAGCAGTTCTTCATTGATAGCCACAAGGCAGCAGAAGGAAATTAGCTAGAGGACAAGAGCCAACCTAGAGGGCAACCTAGGCTTCTAGAGGCATTAAAATGGAGACTGTGCTATACTCAGAGTGAGAATCTTCCAAAAAAAAATAAATAAATAAATGTAGAGCCTATACCTTGTCAAGTACATGCAAGGGATTATATGTCCCTTGAATTACAAAGGAGAGATTTCTGCAAAGTGCTGGAAATTTAGTCCTGCACTCAGCTGATTTGTTTAATTATAGGAAATCTAAAGTATCCCATTAGTTCAGGCTCTTTTGTATTATTAAGGGACAGTTTTTAGGGATGGAAATGTCTCTGAAATATGAGAAAGCTTTCTTGATGCCATAGGTGAACTTATCTCCCAGTCCTCATCTTCCCAACTCAGCTTTAACTTCTGGAGTAATGTTACCCCAGACACAACAGTTATTTAATCTCATTTCATTTTTCAATGTCAGGGCACATTAATATTTTATTAGTAGAAACATGAAAAAAATGCACAGATGTATTTAAAGTGGCATGATTACTTTTGTAATTATATTGCAAGGTTCATTTTAGGGATGTAGCAGTGTAAATCTGAGGTTTTTATTTTACTTTCTCCACTATCACTCCCCCATCACCTCTAGTATATGGGAACCAACTATATTCTCAATTTATTAGACAAGGAAAACTGACAGTGATGCAAATACATTTAGAAAGAGTGAGAAAAGGAATGCATTTGTATCAAAAAATTTTAAAAACTAAAACTGAAAATTAATACTGTTATAATGTTTTATTTATTCCTTTATAGTTTAATTAAAATGTTGACATTTATATGGATTTTGAATGTGAAATATTAATAAAATAATTTAAAGGAATTATTAATAATAAATTTAATAATTCTATGCATATGAGCCAAATCTAAATATTTTTCACTTCATGTGGTAGACAACTTGAAGTCTTTTGAAACATCTCTTACAAGAACAAATAGATCTCTTTTGTGTTACTACCTTATAGTTCCAGCCTCTGAGGAGACACATTCAGTATGAAACAGCAACATCACAATGCAGATTACACAGAACTCTCAAAATTCAGAGATTTTTCTCTCACTTTTCAGGTAGAATTTTTTATTAATTAGTAACTTTTATCACTGAATCCTTTTCACTATAAATTTGTACAACTAAAACAAATTTAAAAATTTACAGTACCCAAAATTAATAAATGAAATACTGCCTACAAAGTGAGAAATTATCAGTACTTCTATCCACAACAAATACAATAATGCTATATGTAAATGTTTTCAAAAGTGCTTTTAGATATCTAGTACTACTCCTCTTGTGCTAATGAAAAAGAACATATTAATATCCCCAAGATGTTTCTCTGAGGCCTAGATTTCTATCAAAGGCTTTAGTATTTACTGAGACAGGAGTTCCTAGAGGCTGGAATACTAGGACTTTAGGTCTTTTATTTCTGATTCAACTTGATTCTTTACTCTTTCTGTTCCCTTACTTTGATGCTCATCATTACATATCATTGAACAAGAGAAAAATTGTTTCTGCTTTTTATAAGTCTATCTCTTCAGAGTGGAGCTGAGTGTTATATACAATTTAAGAGGAAAAGTTTCTATTTTTATAAGTTTAAATATCTTTTATTGGGCTGGGGATTGACCTCAGTGTCACTGAACCTGCTTGGCAAGCGCAAGATTCTGAATTTTATCCCTGGTACCAAAAAATAAATCTGTTATCCTCTTCCTGAATATTTCACATTAAGATTTTTCTTTGTCTAATATTCTCATTCGATAAGATGTATATGTTACATTTGGTAAATAATTGAATAAAAACAGATGAATATAAATGTATATCAATCATTTATTGCCTATTAATTATTATTTTATTCTCATAAATAAACTGCAAACTTCAGAAGGATCAGAAACACCTCCTACTTCATTATTTTTGCCGAACTATAGGGAAAGTATTCAGTGAAAACTAATTGCCCCCTATCTTTCTTTATACATCAATTTTAAAATCAATTTTAAATTTCATAAATGATGTTTATTTTGAATATGCACATTCCACCTAGGATCCTGAGCGTTACCTGCCTACTGAGCAATTTAAAGCACCCTTTCAACAGTACTGTGAGAACGGACTGTGTTTTATGCACAGTGAGTGAAAATCAATGATCCGTCTATGCCTATCACAGCATGTCACTTCTCTGATTGAATCTTTTCAGTGTACTTATGAGACACACTCCATAAGGCTAAGTTTATCTTTAAATACTTTATATGTGCCATCAAAAATAGCCTGAGGATCACCACCTCCTAATGAGCTAAGAATGCCTATTAAATGATTCAACTATATCTGACAGTGAAGGCATACTCTCCATTCTTTAAAATCCAAATGTACAATGTTGTAAGAAGAATTTCGTTCCCATAAGTTCTTTCTAAAACAAAACACATGATTTTTGTACACTAGCCAAATGAAACAGCTTCAGATTTTATGCCCAATTTATTAATATATTTCTACATAGATCTATAAGGGTCACTTGAACCAGCATGGTGTATTTAATAAACTTTTTCTACCAAATTTCTGTTTTTGAAATACTGTCTGCGCAGATGTGCTAGAAATTGTTTTCTATTTTAAATGTAAAATGAGCATTTTTTTCTGAAAACAAAAAAGTTCATAGCCTGAGCCTAAGATTTTAAAAAAGTAAATGGTGTACTTTGTTAAATCATTCAAGAAAGAATCAGAAAAAAATAAACATTTGCAACTCAAAATGACTATGAAAGTGAAATAGTTAAGGTGGATTGTTTTTGAGAAGACACATGGAACCAAATTCACTTCACAATACCGGTGTGACATCAGCTTAATTTAAATACATTTTCCATTATGATATTTATATGCACTGTCATAGCATACTAACTTTAGCACCTTGTCTATTCTTTTATTGTCAAGCATAATGTAAGAATAATGGCAAGATAGTCAAACTTATGCATATAGGCATTATGAAGCATATGTAAAAGCAAAGTTATTGGCTCAGCATTGCTAGCATATGCGTGTGAGCTGCTCCTCAGTGAATAGAAATGTAGTTGAAATGATCTGTAGAGCTGTCTCATTTGTTTCTCTTATAACAAAAATCATATGCCTGAAATCAGGCAGCCAAAGTACACATGATTTCTTTTGCTCATAGCTTACAGATATAAACAGAGCACACTGGTTCATAGAGAAATGAAAATTATTACTTTTGTTTCATCAGAGTGATGTTTGCATCAAACTTGCCATCTAGCTTTATCCCTGACTATCCAGGAAAAAGTGGGGATTAGTATCAAGGTATAGAAAACCTACTCTGAATTGCTAACTTTGTGCTTCTCATTTCAATCACTTTCATATTTATCTAACAGACATCTGTAGAGGTTATGACTAAGCTATCACTGTAAGAGATACAATGGGCACAAAACTGATCAACTAATAATTTGTTACTCAAGCAGTCTCCAGTTTACTGAGAGAAAAGATAGCTGATAAGTAACAATAGCAATCAAAATAATAAAATATATTCTGTCTAAATAGCTAAAGGGGCTATAGCAGTATTGGAAGAAATGGTAGAAATTATTAAAATAGAAACAGATTTGATAGACACTTAGAAATTAGCCAGGTGTTGAAAATGCTAAGTATACAGCTATCTGTTTAGCTCTTTAGCCTCTCATCTTTCTTCAAGCCTCGCTTCAGTCTCCTGTATTTTCTTCTATATTTAAATGTCAGTGACAACTACAATTGTAGTTTCTTACATTGCAGCTTCTCTTCATTTGCTATATCAGTAGTCCATAAACTACATGAAAAGAAAGTTGTGTATCATTTCAATAATGTAACAATCTTCACTGTCTTGAGTGATCATGGCTTAGAACAAAGGCTAAGTAAATCATTGTGGAAACAAATTTGAGGGAAAAATAATTAGTGCAAAAGCATGAATATGTTAAATAATATGAGAAGGAGTTAATATAGAACATACAATGACACAGAATAGCAATGTTATAATTCTAATATTTCTACAGTTGAGTTACATTTTTGGAGTGAAATTCTTTAGATTGTATACTAACTGCAACATTTACTGAGATGAAGTATAGTTTAGTGGCAGAACACCTGCCAATCATGAACAAGGCCTTGTGACTGACACCCAGCCCAGCAAAAATTAAAAACCTCATACTAACCAACTTATCTCTCAAAGATATTTAACCTGACTCAGTCTCATCTATAAATTTCCTTTTTCAGAATTGTATTTGTGTGCGTGTTTGTGTATATATATATATAATATATATTAAAATAATATATTTATATATATTTATATATACTTAGAATAGTACCTTTCACAGTGTAAATACACAGTGTCAATACTCAGTATATGATACATAATATTTCTAGATAGAAATTTTGCCATTTTCTGGAAAATTATAAAGAGAGGGACAAATCTTCGACAGCTATATAGTAAGACCATCTTGGACTCTGTAAAGTCAGGATTCATGGCAGAAAATAGAAGTTTTCATGAACCAATCTGTTTGATCACTGTTTAAACAGATTTTACCTATTCCTTCCATAGCTTCAACAATATGGCAGTTCTGCAAAAGTGTTTAATTTATTAATAAGTACTTCAGAAGGATGAAAAATTTTAAACCAAAACTTGTTATTCTATTAAAGCATTTCTAAGACCATTCATCTGAGAATGAGTTAGTATTATGCTGTGCCCTCTTATGAGCAAAATAAATGTCAGGAAAAAAGTCTCCATTAAGAGAAAATATAATTCAGACAAATCCATGCAGAGTTGGGAAAAACCAGCAATATACTTTGGAGTATCTCCATGGTCTATAAGCCCCATCCATTTGACCAATGAATTCATAAGAAGACATACTACAGATTCATCCAAAACTACTCTATTCATTTGCTTCCACTCCAGCAGGCCTCTATCTATGCTTTCACTCCTTTGGTTCCAGGTGTGTAATTATAAACTTGTTTATTTATTCAAGGCACACACTTGCCAACAGCTTCTCCTATAATAACCAAAACTGCTTCATTCAGCGATGTGTTGCTACATGTGCTAAGTCTCTCAGGACAACAACCCAACCATGTATAGCCATAGATAAATATCTCATTGCCAATATAATCTTCCTAGCATGGAAAGTCTGAGTTTATCACTTTGTATTCATAATTTTAGAAGCTGCTTGTGGCTTTATCTCTCATTTATTCTATAGATTCTTTCTAATATATATTCTTACAGGAGAAAACATTTCAGTAGGATATGTCTTCAGTCCTTTGACTACTGAATCTTGTTGAATACAGGAAGATCTTAGACTTCAGAGAAATTTGGCAATATTTTGATATATTAAAATCTGCTTCTAGACTTTCACTCTGATATCTATGCACAAAATGCAAAAGAAATATGTGCAAAAGGGTAGGAAGCAATCAGAATAGGTTTGAAAAGGAGAAAATTGAACAAACATGAAAGAAATAAATCCTCTCAAATATCCATTGAAGAAAGCTTTATTCCAAAATCCAAGCCAGTCACATGCCCACATAAACCCCAACGTGTACTCTTCATTTCTCCTTCATAATAGTCTGCTATAGGGAAGGGTTGACAGGCTCCAGGTGCCACAACTTTAGATCTAGACTACACTTATACCAGTCCATGCTTCCCCCAGGCAGCAACAAGCCAATGGCTGAGCATCTCCAGGGTTACAGCAGGACACTGTTGCCCAACACAGGATAAATTCCAGCTTGAAAGTTTCTCATAAGTCTGTCTGAAATGTTCTAGAACAGAATATCATTTTTTCCTCTTCTTGTACTATTTGTATATTCTCCTTTACCCTTTTTGAAGTTCCAGATCTATTTTTGCCAACTATTATTGCCATCCCTATCTTGCACAGATGTTTGTTCTAATAAACCTCTTACATTTTTAATCTCTCGTTTTTGGTGCCTCCGCAGAAGGCCTATTAAAGTGCACAATCTTAGGCCTAGTTCTTGCTCAGTTGGATTGTAGCTCAATATATTCATTAACTTATTTATGCTCAATCATTGTTAGTAATACTTGAGTCTCTTTTCTGTTACACTCATTGGAGATTCAAATTATCAGTGCCTTCATTTTAGAGAAGATGGTCCGTTCTCTCTTGTTTCATTCTTCTTTATAGGAAAAAATGTGTTGAGAACTCTATTTTTTTATCTTTATTGGTACATTAAATATACACATCATGATTGCACTCCATAATGGGGATTTGTACCAGTATAAGACACAACTTAATTCTCATTTTTTCCCATATCCCTACCCACCCTACCACCCCCCATATACATAATTTGTTTCCTTACTTTTTTGTTACAATCTCAATGGAGAACTCTATTTTCAAGTCTCTCTCACATACAACTTCTATTGCTCTGAAGAAATTTTATGATCAAAAATACAAACTTGTCAATATGCATTTGGAAGCATTCAGCAGTGTCAGATTCATAAGGAGAATGGAGATATCTTGACATTTCTGAACACTAACTACACCACTAGCAGCAATTATCTCAGCTTACTACAAGCTTTTTTCCCTGGAGCCAAGGAAAAAACACCCAATAGAATGAATGAAATATCTGGTCATTTCTTTGGTATCACTACTATGACAGTACTTTGTAGACCTCTAGAATGAAACAGTATTGTTGTGATTATATCTATTTAGAATAGTAAAAATTATTTTCCACTACCAAATACTCTTTTCTCAGTGTGGACATTCATAGTATTGCTTTGTAGCCACTAGTTTACGATGGAGAGCTTATATATCATTTTTTGGTTTCTATGATTAGTATACATTCTCCTGGAGACATATTCCTTACCTTGATATTTTAAAATAACAGCAAATTTTTCTAGTTTAGTATATGGGCTGCCAAAGTGAGTACAACAGTGCAATTTTTCTACTGTATGAAAGCACACATATAATGCATACATTAGTAAAAACTTTTAGTTTGCCTTCTTCTGCATTTCTATTTTAGCACATTATCTTAGGTTATGATGTTGCTCCTAATTCTTTTACATCTTAGTCTTAAAATACATCCAATTTCAACCTATTACATCACTTTTTACAAGCTGGTCATATGCTTAATTCTGTATCCACATCAATTTCAAAGGTGTAGACCTTTTGCTATAAGATTACAGATAAAAGATATATTTTCTGAGTATGTAAGATATGGGTATATGAAACATCACATTTCCAGACCAGCCAAAGGAGAAATTTTCTCCTTCTGAACCCCAGAATTATCATATCATTCATTTTGATCAGAGTATTATTTCTTTAATGTTTAATTACAAAATATTGTCATATCTTATTTCTCAAATAAATCACATCTTTTTTCAGAAATATCATTTATATCCCATTGTGTATCTTTCACCACACCTTTATACATGTCAGACACTTAATAATATGAAAGAAAGTTACTTGTCACCCAAAGCATGTTGATGTAGATAAAAGCCTCATTACATCTTCACATGGATCCCCACAATCTTTTCAAAATAAACTGACCTGGAGGTTCTGACTGGGCAGCTGGCCAAGGACACTTCCTGCCAAGGGCTGGGTCCTTTAGTGCCAATTTGAGGCCAAGAAAAGTCTAAAAAGGAGAGAAAAAGAAACTAACTCAAAAATGGCCTTGGACAGTAGAAGAATTAATAAAATTTTCACACTATATTTCCTATTCCATTTTTTGCATATCTTTTCACAAAGTCCTTAGGTATCTATGTAGTTTTAAATATTTCTTTAATACATTATCAATTAAAACAAGGGAAAAATAAAAAATT
This sequence comes from Petromus typicus, assembly GCA_004026965.1. Lineage (NCBI taxonomy): Eukaryota > Metazoa > Chordata > Mammalia > Rodentia > Petromuridae > Petromus > Petromus typicus. Next base: position 29,957 of record PVIR01009068.1, on the reverse strand, counting down.
CTACTTCAGGCTGGGGATTTAGCTCAGTGGTTCCTGCACCTGTCTTGCAAGCGCAAGGACCCGGATTCAATTCCCTAGTCACCATGTACAATACTGGGCGTGGAGACTCACGCCCAGCAGCAATCAGCACCACATACCACAGTGCCAGGCATGGTGGTTTATGCTTATAATCCCAGAACTCGGGAGGCAGAGGCAGGAGGATTGCTGTGATGTGAGTTTGAGGCTGAGCTCAGGGCTAGCCTGAACTACAAAGCGAGACCCTGTCTCAAAAAAAAAAGAAAAATCTACTTCATTCAGAAAATAAAATGTATACTATTTTAATTGTAGTGCTTCATAATTGCATTTGTCATGCTGTATGGGGTTTCAAAGTAAAATATAAAATACAAGTGTAGCTAGGCATGGTGACACACCTGTAATCCTAGCGCTCAGGAGGCTGAGCCAGGAGGACTGCCCCGAATGCAGGGTCAGCCTGTGCTGTAATAGCAAGGCCCTGTCTCAAAAAGCCAACAAAAATTAAAAATAAAATAATAATAATAATAATACAAATAAAAAGTTTTATGCCTAGATATGTTCCTGTATATTTAAATTATTCCAAGTCAATATTGGCAGTACACAAAATTAATTTTTACTTGAAGGAAGAGCTGATCATCTCGAAAGCATAAGAAACACTGCTGTAAAGATTAATAGTGAGAAGAAATGTTTCATCAAGTTTGATTAGACAAATCAGTCCCAAGAAATTATATTTTATTTTTAATTCATTTCAAGGCTTATTTACATTTATCTGCACTTAAATTTATTCAATTTGGGTTTATCCAGTAGGCACTTGAAAATGTTGTACTTAACTTTCTATTTTAACATTAAAGATGATGAGACCTATAGTCTTCTTATAAAGAAAGGCTCACTGTAGCAAATGTTTCATTATAGTCTAAGCAGAAAACAACCTGTAGTCTCATCATCTTATGGGGGGGGGAGACAAAGTGCCACATTTAAGGCACTAATTCTTGACTCTGACCTCTCAAGCCTGATATAGTAAGCTGGTCAGAGTTCAGCTCCAAGCGTTCTGCCATTCTGCTTTCTTTGGTGCATTCTCTGGCCTATTTATTGAGTTTCTGCAACTTCACTATCATGCATATGCAGCTAAGAAGAAACTGATGAATTAAAGTAAATTCAATAATAATTTTTCACAAATGTGGAGATTAGTCATGATATTTGGACTTTTTGTTCAAAAAACGTGATACTTTGTGGGGTGATTATTGAGAATATCACTGCAATTTTCTGAGTAAAGCAAGGAAATTTAATGCTTTTATACCATATTCCTATTGTTGAACTCTAGCAACTGCCAAGAGAGGAGAAATTCTGTATGTCAAGATCCAAGAAATAGGTTGAAATTTTCACTTAAAGAATATTTATATTTTTTTGTAAAATGAAACCTATGAAAGTAACAGTTTGTGACACATGTACATATACACTGTTCTATAGCTATCTTTGTATATATTTTACAAGAAAAATAAGAGATATCTACATATTGCATAATTTACACATGTACTTAAATCTTTCTTGGTTTTCTGAGCCATCTTTAGATCATTATATTAATTGTAAGTTGAAAAGGAATTTGCTATTCATTTTTTCTTTAACATTAGGTTCAAATAAATAAAATCCTAAATATTTATAGCTTAATCAATGTGGGCTTAATTATGATTTATTGTAAATATCTCAGTTGCCTCTATTTTTCTGGATTTATGGCAATTAAATCTTAATTAAGATTTTATTACAGAGTGAAATTCATTAAATATGCAATCACTGACCTCTGCAGTATTAATAGGGTATTTCCTTAAAGATATTTTAAAAACAGAGCTATAGAAAGTTTGTACATCTGTATGTGATGTTCCAGACAGAATATCTGCACTGCAAATTCAATATTCAACTTTTCTAAATGTTGTAAAATATTCTCCAGTCACAAAAGGTTTTGATTTGTGCTTTTTGGGTTTTTGTGGACCTTTTGTTTTTTATTTTTTGTTTTTTGTTGGGGTGTTATGTATTGAATTGTGAAGACTTATTGCAGACCCTTTACCCCATTTCCCTGACCACTGAGTCTCAAACCTGCCACTTTGTGACTTTGTATGTTTAGAGATGCTATAGGTTATAGGAAAAGTCTGTGAATATTGTCTTGTGTGGCTTCAGGGTTGAATGACGGGAAAAAATATATGTTCTTACATGATATGTATCTATACCTAATGTTTCTAAGGCTATCTAGTAGCATGACCTAATCTGAAACACTACTTGTAAATTTGGCGTCGAGAGCTTTCCAGCTAAACACACAGCTAAACAACTAACAATGACTTTGAAAAAAAATCACTCACTAGTGTGCTATGACTCTGAATGTCCTTTACCCTTCCCTTGTCTTCTTATATACTTAGTTCTTTCAATAATATTTATTACTTTTTATTTTATATGCTATAAAAAATTAACTTTTCCCCATCACAGTTTACCTACAATGTATCAAATTTGTCATTCTTTATAACGAAATAGTGGTATATTATATATAGACACTACATTTTATTTATCAATCATCTGTTAATGAGTATATGGGCTGCTTCCAGAATTTAGCTATTAGAAATTATGCTGCTATAAACATTGTGTGCAAGTGTCGCAAAGTATGATGACTTAAGCTCTTTGGGGAAGATATGTAGTAGGGAATAGCTGGATCGTAAGGAATTTCTAATTTCAATTATTAGAGAAATTCTCATAATTATTTTCATAAGGACTGTACTAGTTTCCATTCCCAACAAAAATGTATGAGAGTTAATTTTGTATAACAGTCATGCCAGCATTTTTTATAGTTTAATTTCTTAATGATTGTCATTCTTTCCACTAAGATAGAATCTTAGTGTTGTTTTAATTTGCATTTCTCTAGTGGTCAGAGATATTAAACAACAGAGATATTAAACATTTTTTTCATACATTTGTTGGTCATTTATATTTCATCCTCTGTGAAGTGCCTGTTCATTTCTCCAGACTATTTCTTGCCTGGGTCTTTAATTTTAGGTGGTTCAGTTTTTTCAGCTCTTTGTTCTAGATATTAGTACTGTCTGAGAAATAGATGGCTAGTGTTTTACCATTCTTTAGATTGTCTCTTCTCTACTGATTGAATGTCTTGCTGTGCAGAAACTTTTTAGTCTGATGTATTCCCACTTGTAAAGTTTTTATGATCTATATGATAGACTCTTGAATTTTAAGACTATTTTAATATTGATCTAGTATAAATGTATAAGGCAACATATTTTTATTTATATTTCTAAGGAGTCTAGTTTGGCAACAAACACAATAAAGAAACACAAAGTGCTGGATTTTAATGTCAACTCGGAAAAAAATAATTACAAATTTCACATTTAAAATTGGAGTAGATTGTTGGCAAGCACTCAAAAAACCATGGTACATAATTTGGTGTATATATAATACATAATATCAAGGCAAAAAGTTATATTATTTCATTTTCTGAAATTTAAACTTTCTTATTATTTCATTCTCTTTAATTCTCAAGTTTTTCTTTTAAAGGAAATTTAGTACTAATATACTAAGCACCCTATAAAGATTGATGACATAAGGAATAGGTGTCCGTAGCACAAACTACCTGGGATACAAATACTCCATTTTTCTCTGAAAGGTAAAGAGCATCACCTCTGAATTACACTGCATATTCTACATTACAGGGATGCTTCTGAAATAAAACCACTCCTATGGAATACATATGTATATACATACATACATAGTAATACTTTTATTTTAACATTTCAAATTCTACTTATTTGAAATACATATTTTCTTTCAGAAGAGAGGAAACATCTTTCATAAGTGAAATCAGTTCTATTACTATAAAATGCCTACACTGCATAAGAATTAAGAATGCAGTCCAACATTCTGAAGATCCATTCGTATTCTATTACAATTGATTTTCCTCAAAACTCTCTCTTGATTTTGTATTTTATCTCAATGTTTCTTTACTCATTTTGGGGTTCTTCAATTTGAGCATACTATTTATAGTAAAATATTTATATATGTCACTGTTTCCTCATTCTATAAACAGATTTATCACCAAAGGCCAAGAATCCCCTGTTGAGAAGACTAATATTATCTCTTCAGCACATCCCATTTTTGTGTAATCTTCCTTCTCCCTGCTAAATTTTTCAAAAATTTTTGAGGTAATCAGACTTGGGATATGTATTTGCAATCATGATATAATGCGATGCTTCAAAATAGGGGGGGCTTTTGTGGGGCTTTTGTGTACAAATTGCCATTTTTCTTTTGCCACTATCAATAAATAAGAATGGAGCCAAAAGAGCCCTTAGACTCTGAGCCCAGTTTGCAAAGTTGCTTAAGCTGGCCTAAGAGCCCAGCCCATATTGCGCCTCCTCTAGCCAAAAATAGGTATCATTATTCAGAAAACTATCATCTCTCTTTTCTCTCTCTCTTTTTTCTTTTTCCCTCTCTCTTCCCATTAGTTTGTAGTTTAATGAGGTTTTTTCCCTCATTATACAAATGGAAACTGAAACTTACTGTAGAGTTTTAAAATGTCAGTATACTTTTTTCCTTTATTATTGAAATAGGACTTTTAACTTCTCATTTAAGGAAGTTAGTTATGACTTCTCTATGGCATATCTGAACTGCCAAGTACACTACCTGTGCAGTTTGAGTGTATTATTATGAAATAAAATAATGGTTACTTGGATATAAGTACTACCATACTATAGCAAGCAACTTGATAACCAAAACAAGTACTAAGTGACAGTAGGCAGAAAATATTTACAGAGTAGATTTGCTGGACAAAACGATAACTCAATTTAATGACGAGAAGGATCAGAATACCAAAAGAATTCACCAGTCTACTCAGAATGACACATAATTTAAGAATCGGTCATTTCCGAAACTTCCTGTTTAATATTTTCAGACCATATTTGACCAAGAATAACTGAAACCACAGAAAGCAAATCTACAGATAAGGGAGATACCGTATATTAAATATTAATATGAAAACAACTCCAATTAGAAACCAGAGATTTTTGGGATGATTAAAAAGTATGTACTATGAAGTATGCTGTCTAAAAGAAACACCTTTAAATATAAAGACATAATTGAGTTAGAAAAAAGATGGATATATGCTTACATGTGCTTGTATCACATATGATAATTACAAATATCATGATTCAATCAAAATCAAAGCAGACTTCAAAACAAAAGATATTTCCCAAAATAATTTGAAGTCTTTCATAATGAAAAAATTATTATTTTATCAAGGAAATAATAATTCTTAATGTATAGAAGCTAATAACAGAACACCAAAAAAAAAGGAAAGGGAATGATAGATCAACAATCATAGTTAAAGATTTTAATATTTCACAATCAATGATTGATGGAATAGTAGATAAAACATACAAATTCATAGAGATATTTAAATAATACTAGCAATTGATGTGTACTATTCAAGTTATAATCACATGCAACAGCTAAAGGATATAGAATCTTTGCAAATTCACATAGGATATCACGAGGCCATAAAATGATGAGCCATAATGTAGGACTTTAAAAATCCTTAAATAATTAAAATAACACAAACCGTACTCCTTCATCACAAAAAATTAGAATTCAACATGTATTTAGAAAATATACACAATTAACTAGAACTGAGTAAATAAAAAATGAAGGTACAAAATAATCAATATTTTACCAACAGTGAAAATGCAATATCCAAAAAATTATATAATATATCAAGTATGCGACTAAGAAGAAATTTTATAACTTTGAATGTTTACATGAACAAACAGGAAAATCTAAAATCAAATATCTGAGCTTTCAATTTAGGAACCTAGAAAAATCACAACACAAACAAAAGTAAAAAAATAAAGTACTAAATCAAATTTAAAGAAAATAAGATAAATAAAATAGAAAATAATTATTAAAAGCAACCAGAAAAATTGGTGAGTGACATCCACAAGATGATTGATTAAAAGAGTTTGGTGCACTTTCATCTATAAAACAAGGAAAAAAAACAGCTACTGGAGTTTTACAATGAATTAAGCATTGGAGTATTTGAGGCAGAATGCCAAAGTGCAATGAAAATGTGACAGCAATGAACATAGAGAGACAATAGTCTTAGAAAGAAGAAGACTAAAGACACAGCACTTACTACCCAATCTTTTCAGTTGAAATCAACATTGAATAAGGAAGAACTTTTCAAAGTGAGAAAAGGGTGATTTGGGGGCCCCCATTATTCCCATTAATATGAGAAACACAAAAGTATTCAATTGTAAAGACTCAGCCCTTAGACTCTGAGCCCAGTTTGCAAAGCTGCTGAAGACGGCTTACAAACCCAGCCCATATTGTGCCTTCTGTAGCCAAGCTCACTTCATAGCAGCATCTTTGGACCACTACTCCATGGCATCCTGTGAGGGAGAAGAATAGCCATTCCTAGGAGCTCAGCTACCCCAGCTTTGTGAACAAACTAGATAGACCTATGAAAAAACCACTGCTGACAAAAACATCTGAGTAAACAACTCAGTAAGTGATGACCTATGAATAGGTCATCCCCTGAAGGCTTCAAAAATGTACCTAGCTCTCAGAAGTTGCAGGTAACCTGAATGAGCCCACCAAATCAGACAAGTCTCCATGCTTGTACACCCCATGGATATTGATGAAATAAATGTTACTGATGCCATGAGTACTGTGCCTAATATGCCTACAAGCACTGAAGTGACTACTTGTCCGGTTCATTCCTCTACTACTGTATGTTTTGCACCCATTCATGCTTCTGGATTGGACCATCCTAACATGGCCCATGGTGACTTATGTGATCCCTGAACTACTGCCACATTATGCCAAGGCCATTTATTACAGTTAAAGAAACTATCTGCAAACTCTGTTATTGAGCATAACTAGAACTGCACCCAAACTACCATACCAAGCTGACATTCTTTAAGAGAGTCTTTTAGTTTGTAAGCCACCCTATCACACTGATAAAGACAACAGAGCCACCAGTAGATAAACAGTAATAGAGAAGTATGAAAACTTCTCTGTTAGAAGTATGAAGCAAGTAATTATGATGCCTCTACAAGAACAACAAAAACCTTCAAGCAACAAATCAGAAAAAAATATATACAGAATGCCTTTTTAAAAAATTCAAAACACTGATTTTAAGGAAACTCAGTGAGCTACAAGAGAATGCATGCAGTTCAATAAGAATAGGAAAATAAACATGGCCTGAGAAATTTAGGAGTAAGACAAAGATATAACAAAACAAATCTTCAACCGAATTCAGTATATCAAATGAAAATATAACTGAAAATCATGATGACAGAATGGATAAAACTGCAGAAAAAATTCCTGAATTTAAGAGAGAGAGGAAATAAAGAAGAAAATATATACTTATATGACAAAGTGAACAAAGACTTGAATTATGAGTTTTCCAGAAGCAGCAGAGAGAAAAAGCAAGAAAACTTACAAAATAAAAACTTATCAGATCTTGACAAAGATATAGAACTATTATTCAGCATTATAAAGAATTTTCAGTGAAAAATGAATGGAATCATAAAACATTATATTAAATTAAATAAAGCAGGTATGGTAATAATCTTATGTTGGAACCAAAAAAAGTTTGAGAGAAGGGAACAGAAGTGTGGTTAATAGAGATGAGGTAGGTTAGTGGTGAGGGGAGGTAAGGATAAAAGGTACCAAACCAGATAGGGATAAATTCTATTTTTCAATAGCACAGAAGTGGAACTGTAGTTTTCAACAAATCACTATGTAGTCTATGAAGAAATAAAAAGTCTATGAAGCCATAAATAAAGGGAAATGTGAATTATCCGATTTGATCTTTACACAGTGGACAGGCATTCTACATTATTATACTATACCCCCAGATATGATTATTATATCTCAACCAAAAAGACAAAGAAAATTTGACTTTTTGAAAAACTAATACAATTTACAAGCCCTTCACAATTCTGAGCAAGGAAAACAAACAAATTTTCAGGATGAGGAATGAAAAACAATATACCAATAGAGATTTTCATTACAAAAAAATAATATATTTTACAGCTTCCAACAAGGTTATCAATATAGATCATATTCAGAAATTTTCTGAAACCTATGACTTAGCAAAACTAAAAAGGGAAGAAAGATAAAATAGTATCTTTTATATTATGGAAATCAAATACACAATTTAAACATTTCCAAAGGTAATTCTTGCTCAGATAAGTTGAATAGGAATTCTAACAAACATTAAAGAAAATATCAAAACTTCCATACATTTTCAGAAAAATAAGAAAGACACACTTTTGAAATTGTTCTGAAATAAATGCACTAAAAATTAAAACCAGCACTGATATTGCATGTAAATAACATCGCAATGTAAAGTCCCTTATAAACATAAATGTAAAAATGGTTAACAAAAGTCCTTAAATTGGTAGAAAAATATATTTTAAAGATAACCATAAAAGGAGTAATTAATTCCAGTAATGCAATGGAATAGATAACATCTCAATAAATTTTTATTTTATTGTGAAATTGGTATATTTTATATACATATCATGATCACACTCAACATTGACAAATTGTACCAGTATATGACATGGTATGACTTATTTTTTCCCATTCCCTACTTACCCTACAACTACCCATCCCCTATATACATAAGCTTTGTTTCCCTCTTTTTATTGCTATCACACTTTTTTTCCTCTCATTACTTACCCCTAACCCCATTTCCCTTTGAATATTTTCTATTTTACAATATCTAACCTATATTCTAGAGCTAATGTACATTTTCAGTTTCTGATATTGGAGAAAAGATATGGTATTTAAACAGCTGTGACCTATTTATATCACAAGAGTATGTCCTGAAGGTACATCCATTTGAGTATGAATGAGTCAAATTTGTCATTCTTTATAGCTGAGTAATACTCCATTTTATGTAAAAACCACACCTTTCATATCCAGACTTCAGTTGATGAATATCTGTGTTGTTTCCAAAATTAAGCCATCACAGACTGAGCAGCTATACACATGGGTGCACATATGTCACTGTGATATGAATCTTTTAATTCTTTTATGTGTATCCCTAGCAGAGTCAAATTAGACCTGTAATCTTAGTTTTTTTATGAATCTCCACACTAATCTCCGTAGTGGTTGTACCAGTCTACATTCCCACAAACAGTGGAGAAGTGTTCCTTTCTCCTTACAGCCTCACCAGCACTTGTTTCTGGCTAATTTCAAGATAGCATCTATTCTTTGTGAAATGAAATGGAATGTTAGAGTTGTTATTATCCATATCTCTTGAATTACCACTGATGTTGACCATTTTTCATGTGCTTCTTAGTGGCTTTTGCTTCTTCCTCTGAAAAGTGTCTGTTCATTTCAGATGCTCATTTTTGAATCAGGTCTTAAAATTTTGGAAGGGGATGATTTTTTAAATCTCTTTATATATTCTAGATAGCCCTTTATCTGTGGAACAGCTGGTAATAATTTTTTCCCATATTGTTGGGTATCTTTTTTGCTCTGCCAGTGGATTGTTTTTCTGTGCAGAAGCTTTTTAATATAATGAGATCCCATTTGTTAACCCATTCTGCTAGTTTTCATTCCATAGAAGTTTTGTTTATAAAGTCTTTCCCTGAGCCAATGTCTCCAAGAATTTTCCCTAACCTGTTGTCCAGTAGGTTTAGTATTTTTGTTTTAATATTTAGGTCTCTAACCTATTTAAACTTTAGCTTGGTACACAGTGAAAGAGATATGTCTAGATTTAGCCTATGGCATGCTAAAGGCCAGTGTTTCTAGCACCATTTGTTGAAGAGGCTATCTTTCCTCCACTGAGGGTTTCGGCTCCTTTGTCAAAGATGAGAAGGCTTGAAGCAATCATTACCTTGATCCCAAAAGCAGAGAAAGACCCAATCAAAGAAAGAGAATTACAGGTCAATCTTCCTAATGAACATTGATGCAAAAATCTTAAATAAGATACTAGCAAACAGAATACAGAGAGTTATCAAGAAGATCATACACCCTGACCAAGTTGAATTCATCCCAGGGATGCAAGGATGACTCACCATACGTAAATCAATAAATGTAATACACTACATTAACAGACTCAAAGATAGAAACCATATGGTCATCTCAATAGATGCGGAAAAAGCATTTGACAAAATCCGTCACCCATTTATGATCAAAACCCTGCAGAAAATTGGAATAGATGGTCTGTATCTCAAACTAATAAAAGATATTTATGAGAAACCAACAGCCAAATGGTCAAAAACTGAAAACTTTCCCACGAAGATCAGGTACAAGACAAGGATGTCCACTTTCACCACTCCTGTTCAAAATTGTGCTGGAAACATTAGCCATAGCAATTAGGCAAGACAAAGAAATAAAAAGAATAAATATAGGAGATGAAGAAGTTAAACTGTCGTTATTTGCTGATGACATGATACTCTATCTAGAGGATCCTAAAAACTCAACTAAGAGACTGGTTTGGCAAACCTAATTGCCAAATTTAGTAGTGTAGCTGGATACAAGGTTAATGCTCAAAAATCATTAGCCTTCATATAAACAAGCAACAGATTCACTGAGCAAGAAATTGGGGAATCAATCCCCTTCACAGTAGCAGCCAAAAAAATGAAATTTCTAGGAATCAATCTCACAAAGGAGGTGAAAGACCTCTACTCTGAAAATTACAACACTCTGAAAAAGGAGATAGAAGAAGATACCAGAAAATGGAAAGAAATTTCTTGTTCCTGTGTTGGAAGAATCAATATCATCAAAATGGCTATATTCCCACACTTATTATGCAGATTCAATGCAATCCCAATTAAATTCCCAATAGCATATTTCACAGACCTAGAAAAAATAATTCAAAACTTCATCTGGAATCACAAAAAATCTAGAATAGCAAAAGCAATTCTAAGCAATAAGGGGGTATTATGATCCCCAACTTGAAATTGTACTACAAAGCCACTATGATAAAAACTGTAGAGTACTGGCAAAGCAACAGACCTGAGGACCAGTAAGTAGATTAGAAGATTCAGAAACAACTCCAGACACACTAAACTATCTCATTTTTGACAAAGGAGCCAAATACCCTCAGTGGAGGAAGGATAGCCTCTTTAATAAATGGTGCTGGAAAAACTAGACTTTAATCTGCCAAAGACTAAAGCTAGACCTAGCTCTTTCACCATGTACTAAAATAAAATCAAAGTGGATTAGGGACTTAAATATTAAAACAGACACACTCAACCTGCTACAAAACAGGTTAAGTAAAACTCTTGAAGACATTGGTTTAGGGAAAGATTTCATGAACAAATCCTCCACAGCACAAGAGCTGGTAGAAAAAATTGGTAAATGGGATCTCATCCTATTGAAAGGTTTCTGCTCAGTAAAAGAAACCACCAACAAAGTGAAAAGGCAACCAACAATATGGGAAAGAATCTTTACCAGCCACTTCTCAGACAAAGGGTAACTATCTAGAATCTATAAAGGGCTTTAAAAAAATCAATCCACCCAAACTTAAAGACTCAATTCAAAAATGGGCATATGAAATGAATGGACACATTTCAGAGGAAAAAATAAAAGCAGCTAAGAAGCATAAGAAGAAATGTTCAACAGCACTAGTCATTCGAGAGATGCAAAGGAAAACAACATTAAGATTTCATCTCACTCCACAAAGAATGGCTGCCAGTTCAGAATTAACCAGCAACAAATGTTGGAGAGACTGCAGAGAAGAAGGAACGCTTCTCCACTGTTGGTGGGAATGTAGATTCGTACAACCCCTATGGAGATCATTTTGGAGATTCCTCAGAAAGCTAGGAATGGAGGTCCCATTTGGCCCAGCCATCACTCTGCTTGGTATATACACACAAAAATTAAAAGATTCATATCATAGTGACATATGTGCATTCATGTTTATAACAGCTCAGTTTGTGATTGCTAAATCTTGGAAACAACCCAAATGTCCATCAACTTGAAACTGGATATAAAAGCTGTGGTTCTTCTACACAATGGAGTATTACTCTGCCATAAAAATGATGTTTGAATCATTTATACTTAAATAGACGTACTTTGAGGACATCCTCATAAGGGAAATAAATAGGTCACAGATATGTAAATATCATATCTTTTCTCTGGTATGAGAAAATAAAGATGTAAATGAGTTCTGGAATTGTATGCTATATATTGTGAAATAGAAAATACTCAAAGCAAAATGGGGTGAAGGGGGAAAATAATGAGATTATAACAAAAAAGAAAGGAAACAAAGTTTATGTATATAGGGGTGGGGGTGGTAGGGTGAGTAGGGCTATGGGAAAAAATGAGAATTAAGTTGTGTCATATACTGGTACAAATTCTCATCGTTGAATGCCATCATGATGTGTATATGTAATGCACCAATATTTCAATTTAAAAAATAAAAAACATGAGAAGGCTTAGTGTATGTGGAGCTATTTTGGATCTTCTACTCAATTCCACTGATACTCGGTTCTGTTACTTTGCCAGTATCATGCAGTTTTTATCACAGTGGCTATATAGTATAGTTTCATGTTGGGGAATCATGATGATACTCCCCACCATGTCCTTGTTATCTAGAATGACTCTTACCATTCTAGATCTTTTGTGGTTCCAGATGAATTTTTGGATTATTTTCTCTAAATCTGTGAATAATATTGTTAGAATTTCAATTGGGATTGCATTGAATCTATCTAGGAGTTGTGGGAATATAGCCATTTTGACAATATTGGTTATTCCTATCCAGGAACAAAGGATGTCTTTCCATTTTGTGACTTTTTCTTCATCTATTCAGATGATTATATGGTTTTTGACCTTGAGCTTATTTACATATTATGTTATGTTTATTGATTTATGTATGTTGAATCATGTTAGCATCCCCGTGATGAATCCAACTTGGTCAGGGTGTACGATTTTCTTGATAATATCTAATTGAGGATTCTTGCATCAATGTTCATTAGGGAGTTTGGTGTGTAGTTCTCTTTTGGAATCAATGTAATGGTTGCTCCCAGGAATGCATTTGGGGGTATCACTTCCCTTCTAATTTCATTAAAGAGTTAGAGAAGTACTGGAGTTAACACTTCTTTAAAAGATTTGTAGAATTCAGCAGTGAAGCCATTAGGACCATGCCTTTTCTTGTTTTTATGTTATTTATTACATTTTCAATTTTAGAGATTGATATTGAGGTGTTCATATCTGTCTAGGAACCTATACATTTCTTCTGAGTTTTCCATCTTATTGGAGTATGTTTTCAAGGTAGGTATTTATTATCCTCTGATTTCTGCTGGATCTGAAGTAATTTCCCCTTCTCATTCCTAATTACATGGATTTGAGTCTTTTCTTTCCTTTGTTTGATAAGGTTGGCTAGGAGTCTGTCAATTTTGTTTATCCTTTCAAAGAACCAACTCTTTGATTCACTGATTATTTTTGTCTCATTTCTTTGTCTTTATTGCATTAATTTCTTCTCTGATCTTTATAACTCCATCCCTAAAACAAGCTCTAGGTTTGTTTTTCTCCCCCTTTTCTAGTACTTGAGGTTCAGCAATAGACTGTTTATTTAAGCTTGCTCTGTTTTCATGGTGTAGGCATTCACTGATATGAATTTCCCTCATAGAACTGCTTTAATTGTGTCCCATACATACCTGTGTGTTGTACTAGGGTTATCATTTAGTTGTAAACACTGTTTAATTTATTTTTAATGTCTTCTATAACCCACTAGTTGTTCAGCAGAGTGTTATTCAATTTCCATGTGTTTGTGAGGATTTTGGAATTTCTTTTGCTATTCAGCTCCAATTCCAAGGCACTATGGTCTGACAGAATACAGGGGATAACTTCTATTCCTTTGCATTCACTTAAACATGTTATATAAACTAAAAGTTGTCTATGTTCAGAATGACATACAGAATGACCCATGAGCAGCTGAGAAGACTGTATATTCTGACTTTGTACAGTGAAATACTCTGTAGGCATCTATTAAGTCCATTTATTCAAATGTTTGGCTCAATTCAAGTATTTCATTATTGATTTTTTTTGTCCAGTTGATCTGTCTAGTTTTTATACTGGAGTATTGAAGTCCCCTACTACTATTGTACTAGTGCTTATCTGGTTTTTCATCTTCAATAATAATTGAAGTTATGTAGTTGGATGCACTAAAATTTGGTGCACGTATATTTATGAATGTCATCTCTTTCCCCTGCACTTCTCCCTCTATGAGGACGCAGTGTTCCTCTTTGTCTCTCTTAATCAATTTTGGTTTGAAATCTATTTTGTCTGTAAAAAAGATAACCATTTCTTTTTGTTTGTTTTGTTTTTGTTGGTTTTCTGTAGTACAGAGAATTGTTTTCCATCCTTTTACTTTCTCTCTATGGCATTCTTTTGGAATTAAGTGTGTTTCTTATTACAGGGTCTTGTTTCTTAATCCATTCTGCCATCCTGTGCCTTTTAATTGGTGCATTGAGGCCACTTATATTAATGGTTATGAATGATATGGCCTTATTTATACCTGTCATGGTGTTTTCTTGTTCTTGGTTCTTTTATTGTTTGTTTTTCCCCTTTCCACTCAGTTTCTTGCCTTGCCCAGTGAGTTCAATCTGCTGAGTCTCATGATTTTGTGAACTCCATTGTTGTTTCAAAGATATTCTTGTTTTGTTTTGTTTGTTTTTTTGAGACAGGGCCTCGCTTTGTAGCTCAGGCTGGCCCTGAGCTCAGCCTCAAACTCACATCACAGCAATCCTCCTGCCTCTGCCTCCCAAGTGCTGGGATTACAGGCGTGAGCCACCACACCTGGCACTGTGGTATGTGGTACTGATTGTTGCTGGGGTGAGTCTCCATGCCCAGTATTATTATGTGGTTACCGGGGATCGAATCCGGGTCCTTGCGCTTGCACGACAGGCGCCGGGAACACTGAGCTATATCCTCGACCCTGGAAAGATATTCTTTAGAATTTTTTAGAGTGCTGGTTTTGGATTTGTGACATTTTTCACGTGTTCTTTTTCATGGAAATATCATTTTTCCCTGTCAATTTTAAAAGATAGTTTTGCCAAATACACCAATCTAGGTTGAAGGCTGTTTTCCTCCAAAACTTGAAACACTGTTTTGCACTGAAAAATCTGCTGTAATCCTGATGGGCTTCTCTTTGTATGTGTTATTTCCCCTCCTTCTCTAACTTCTTTCAGTATTTCATTCATTTGTTGGATATCTGGAACCTTGATCATTATATGCCCAGTTGTAGATTTTATATATATAATAATTATATATAATATATTATATATAATAGTTATATATAATATATATTTATTATATATAATAATTATATATAATTATTATATATATTATATGTATGTATATATAATGGCCTTTTAGAGTTCTATATGCTTCATTTATCTGTATATCAATTATTTTCCTTTTATGGTGAAGTTTTCTTCCATTATATCCATGAAAATTTTTGTGTCTTTCACATTCTCTAGCTTCCTGACTCTAGTCAATCTTGTTGTTCTTCTTTGGTCATGTAGGAGCTATTAGATTGATTTTGCATGGTCCCTAAACATTTTCCATACATTATTCCTTTCCTGTTCATTGGCTGCTATCCTGTCCTCTAGTTCTGAAATTTGGTCCTCAGCTTCATTCATCATTCTTCTCAATCTTTTGTTCTCATTTGTAACCTCCCAGAATTCTGCTTGAAGTTGCTTGAAAGGTTCCATTGCTTTTGTTATCCAGAGTCTAACATGCTCCTGATCTCTTCTTTAGAATTATTGTTTATATCTTTCACAGTCTCTTTTTGCATTTCACAGATCAGTTCTTATTTCCATTTTAAAAGATCTGCTTTTGTTACCAGCTCAGAACATCCTGGTGGTTGAGATTCAGTTTGCTTCATTTCAGTTTTCCCTGATTTCCTCTGTAGTGATGATCTTTGTATCTGAGTTTTTAAAATTTTTTCTCATTTCTATTCTTGCCTGCACCCAAAGTCACTGCACAACCTTCACAGCACTCACCCAGACTCTTCCACATGGGAATGGAGTGCCAGGGGTTTCTGGTCAGGACCCAATTGCAGGAAGGCTAATAGCCAGAAGCTGAGATCACTGTGTGACCTCCACGGTGCTTATCCAGACTCTCCCATAGGGGAATGGAAGTCCTGCTGGCTTCTTGTCTGGTCTGGAAGACAGAAAAGCAACTGACCAGCTGCAAAAGCCTCTGTGCATCTTCCATTGCACTTACTTGGATTTACCCACATCAGAATGGAGGTTCTGGGGGCTTCTGGCTTGGTTCCAATGACAGGAATGCTGCTAGTTGGTGGGAGAAGTAGTGAGTAGTAAGCACCTCCATGGTGCTTACTCAAATTTTCCTGCTGCAGAATGGAGGTCTGAAGGCTTGTGGTCTGGCCCCCATGGCAGAGAAACTGCTGTCAAGTGGTGTAAGTCATCATCTGACCTCTGAAGCATTTACCCAGATTGTCCCTGTGTAGAATGGAGGTCAGGTGGGCCTGTGGGCAGGCTGCAATGACATGGAGACTGTTGGTGGGTGGAGGAAGTTGCCACATCACCTCCATCATACTTACCTGGACTCCCCAATAAACTTTTTAAAAAGCCAAATCCAGTACTACATGATAATTTTACAAAACTCTCAGAAAACTAGGAATAAAGTACTCCAGTGAATAAAGTACTTCAAAAAAGAAACTACAGCAGATATCACACTTAGTAATAAATGTAAATTTTTGTCCAAAAAGTCACAGAAAAAGGTAAATATGTCTGCTCTCAGCATTTCTATTCAAAACTGTATTGGGGTTCTATTTGATGTAATGTGGTAAAATTTTAAAATAAAAGATATTAAAGAGTAGGGGAAAGTAAATTATCACCTGCAAATTAAATAAATGTATGCCTAGAAAATCAAAATAATTTTGTTCGAAGAATTACTAGATCTAGTACATAAATTGAAGCAAGTCTTAAGATACGTGATCAATATAAAATATAAATTTTATTTCTTTCTACTAGCAACACCTGCTAAAGCTGATTTTTTTAAAAATCAATACATTTTGCAGCAGCATAAAAAAAACTAAAATATCTAGCAATAAATTTAGCAGAAAACATAGAAAACTGCTACTTAGAAAACTTCAGAACATTGCTGAGAGAAATTGAAAAACCTAAATAAATGAAGAGATACACTATAGCAATGAGTTAGAAAACTCAATTTTGCAAAAATACCATTTCTTCCTTATTGATCTATAGACTCAATATAGTTCCTGTCAAATCATAAAAAATTCTTTATAGAAATGGGCAATGAGAAACTAAAACTTATATGGAAATGCAAAGAATCTAGCATAACCAAAGGACTCTTGAGAAAGAACAAAGTTGATGGAAATAAACTGGTGGATAATAACATTACTACAGAACTATGCTAATTAACATGATATCATATTGTACTAAATACAGAAGAAAACAAAACAATAGAATTGAAAGGTACAGAAATGGATACATAATCAAGGGAGCTGGAAAGGTTGAAGCGATGATAGGAGAATAGGTGAAAAAATAAACCCAGATATGTCATATATAGGTAAATTCTCAATAATGAATGAAATCATAATGTACACATAAAATGTACCAATAAAATCAATTTTAAAAAAGAAATGACATAGGAAAGGATTTCTTAAGCAAAATCCAAGAACACTGACTGTAAAGAAAAATTATAAATATTATCAATATTTCAAATTTCTGCTCATTAAAATACATTAAGAAAAAAAGGAAAGTCAAACTTCGGGGAAATATTCACATTAAACATCCAACAAAGAACTTTTACAGATCAATAATGAGAAATGCTTACAATTCAATTAAAACTGAAAAAAAGAATTTGGATATACTTCAAAACACTGAGTACACAAAGAAAAGAAGATCCCCAAATTAACACGTTTAATCATGATTCACCAGTGAAACATTTGAACCATGAGACACTATACACCCAGTAGTGTAACTGTGCTATTAAAAACACTATACCAAAACTGGATGGAGCAACGGGAGCACTCCTACATTTTGGGTGGGAATAAAATGATATGAATAATTTGAAAAACTGTTTAATAAGGATATTTAAAATAAAAATTTATGTACACTTGTGGTACAACATTCTACTCCTGTATAGTCATCAAAAATTGAAAACTTAGGACCATAAATTGCATAACAAAAAAGAATAGAAACTGGGGAAGTGTACTGTCTGTCAATACTGTGCTGTCTGAAAATGTATGTTGTTCTGAAATCCAAATGAAGAAAATATTTCAGGAAATAAATAATAATCAGTATCAAATTTTAATGTGACACATATTATGAGAATTGAATTGACCATTGGAGTTAGGTAAGCTATTGGAATCTAAATGATATTAAGTAATTCTAAAATTAAATATAATCTTTAAAAGTAATTTTGCTTAGCTGCAAGTATTTAATTTAAGACTACAATGGCATCCAATCTATTTTATGTTTGAATGCCACTATTATAATTTCATTTCATTATACAGCTGAGGTAAAGGAAAGGTATAGTGGTTCTTCCTAAAATTATCTAATATATTGTTTGTATTTCAAAAATAATTAATCTATTTCTCTACTGATGGTGATACTTTAATATCCTTAATATTTAATGTTTGTATAAAAATAGGCTTTATATTTGTGTTAAAAATGTTTGTATAAAGAATCGGCTTTATAATCATCTTTTACCTTATGTCTTTCTTGTAGAAATAAACTTATTCTATGCCAAATAACTCATAAAAATTTTAGCTTGTATGTATGCTACATAGAAAAATAAGTATATGAAGAATTTACAGTGCTTCATAAAAAAGTGCTTACTTATATTTAAAAGTATAATTCTCAATGATAATACACACCTAAATAAATTTTATTTTTTGAGGTAATGCCAATAAATTGATAACTTGTATAATCATTATAAACATGACAAAAGTACCATTAAGTTGGACACTTCCCCAATTCAAAAATTGGCATCTGAAATAGACACTTTTCAGAGGATGAATAAGAGCAGCTAAGAAGTATATGAAGAATTTCTCAACAACATTGGTCATTCAAGAGATGTAGATGAAAGAAACACTGAGATTTCATCTCACTCCACAAAGAATGGCTGCTATCTCAGAATTAGCCAGCAACAAATGTTGACAAGGCTACAGAAAAAAGGAACTCTTCTCCACTGTTGGTGGGAATGTAGACTCATACAACCTCTGTGGAAATCAGTGTGGGGATTCTTCAAAAAGCTAGGATTGGAGGTCCCATTTGTGCCCACCATTACTCTTCTAGATATAAACAAAAAAGAATTTAAAAATTTATATCACAGAGACATAGGTGTACCTATGTTTATAGCAGCTCAGTTTGTGATTGCTATATCTTGGAAACAACCAAAATGTCCATCAATAGGATACTGAAAAAAGAAGATGTGGTTCTTTTATAGAATGGAGTATTATTCTGCCATTAAAAATTATAAGATTCAGTCATACATACTCAAATGGATGTACCTTCAGGACATCCTCATAAGTGAAAAAATAGGTCAAATATGTGTAAATATCATATCTTTTCTCTGATATGAGAAAATAAAGATGTAAATGAATTCTAGTATATATAGTTAATATTATGAAATAGAAAATATTTAAAAGGAAAGAGGATGTTAGGAATAAATAAGGAGAAAAATAATGTGATAGTAATAAAAAAAGGCAAAAAGTTTTATGTATACAGGGGGTGGGGGTTGCAGGGTGGGTGGGGAAAGGGGAAAATTAGAATAAAATCATGTCATATTCTGGTACAGTCTCTCAATGTTGAATGCAGTGATGATGTGTATTCATAATGTACCAATAAAGACCTGAATTTTAAACAATACTTGTTGTGAAGTTTATCAAACCCTAAAGAGAATAATCACCAACTCAGAATATTATATCCTGTAAAATTGTCCTTCAAAATTGAGAGACATCAAAAATTCCCACCATAAAAATCTGAAGAAATTTTTGACCATCAAATCAGGTCAGCAGCAACCCTCAGAGGAATACCAAACAGGAAGAGCAAGTCCAACACCATTAAAGAGCCCAAAGAGAAGGATCTTCAATTGTCAGAGGAAAGAAAAGGGAAAAGAAAGGAATCATCACTGGAAAAAACAATACATTGAAAAGAATCAGGAAATACCTTCAACAATAACATATAGTTATAATGTCCCAACCAAAAGATAGACAAAACAACAAAGTTAACTATACAGTACCCTTAAGAGACATACCTCATCTTCAAAGGAAAACATTTACTTAGGGAAAAGAATGGAAAATGATACTCCATGAAGCCAGAGCTCAAAAGCAATCATAGCAGTGAGTCATTTTGTTTCTAACAAAGTGGACTTTAAACCAAAAATGATAAAAAGAAGGTCACTATATCCACTTTTAAAGAAACTGAGATAAAAATATATACGTACATATGTTAAATATTAAACAAATCTTATCTACTTATTCATGAAGAATGGGTCTTTTTTGTATCCTTTTTCCATGTCTTCCCATTTTTATGTATCAGGGATTCTCAGACCCCACAGAAACTCCATCTGCTTCTCTGCCCACACTCAGTAAGTGCTGCTTCTGCACCAGCAGGCCTTGGTATTGGACTGGCCTGCCTTCCCCACAATGCTCAGCCTTGAGCTCTCACATGACCAGCATGGGAGAAGGAGCCCACAGAGACTCCATCATCTTGTTTGCCCACACTGATACTTGACCCCTGCTCTCTCATGGGACCAGCAGGTGTGCAGGAGCCCCTAGACACTCCATTTACTTGTCTGTGCACACTGAATAATGTCTGCTACAACAGAAATCACACCCACTGGAAGAGTGAAGAAATCCTGTTGACTGCAGCATTTGTTGAGTTTGTAGAGTCAGTCCCACCTACAGAATCCTGGAATCTTTCCAAGTTCACACCTGCAGGAGTTCATTGAGCTCAACTCAGGCATTATAGCCAGAACCTAGACAGAGGATGATGGCTGTCTCCCTGTGACCAGTCAGCTCCAGTGTGTGTGCTACTGCCCACACTCTCTACAGGAGACAGCAGATCCATGCCACAAAGAACCCTTTTGGAAGTGTTTTTGGTTTTATTTTTTTATTGTTGTTGCTGTTGCTCTTTTTCTTTCTTTTTTCAGACTGCTATTTCTTTCTTCATTTCTCTACTCTCTTGTTGTTGAGTCTATCCAATTTTGAGGTTTTTTTCTTCTCTCAATTTATTATATTTTACAAGAGAGGGAAAACAGTCTCTTGTTATCCTGTTGCTGCAGGGTACCCCTATTCTTCTTTTGTTCCTTTACCCTCCCTCATCCTTTGGTCAGTATCAATTCCCAGAAGTCAATGTATTTCAGTCCTCCCTACTCTCTCTCATGTACAATAGGTGGGTGAATACAGTTTCTAGTGGTTCTGCTGTCATTAGTCTGTTCTGTTTTGTGCTTGTCCCTTCTGTCTCTTTTATGCTCTAATATCTATCAATTTCCCAGGGTTTGTGTGATCTTCATATATCCTATTATC
This sequence comes from Petromus typicus, assembly GCA_004026965.1. Lineage (NCBI taxonomy): Eukaryota > Metazoa > Chordata > Mammalia > Rodentia > Petromuridae > Petromus > Petromus typicus. Next base: position 8,413 of record PVIR01009068.1, on the reverse strand, counting down.
CTTTCTAATCTCTCCCTCTCCTTTTATCTCTGTACCCACCTCCAACTCCCCGATGAACATTTATTCCCAAAGGTGAGGCTCCTATATTGAAGGACATGTATGTTGTAAACTTATTTCTGGTTAGTTCTAAATTTTGGCATATGGTCACTGATATAACACACGAGGTTAAAGGTATTAGAGTAGTAATTACCGAATGTTTTCATTTCCTGTGTTGTATTTGATACTTTTGATACTGATTGTATTATATCAAACAAATTGATGTGATTGTTCTGTTTAAATAACTTCCATGGTGTGTCAGAACTAAGACCACTTAAGAGCCATTACAAATCCAAGGAGGACAACCCAGGAGTAGCCATCTCCTAAAAGTTCCAGATATTAAGAAGAAAAAGACTTGCATTAAATATTGCCCAGAAAGCAGGTCAGTAATTAAACCAATAGTATCAGCAACAACAAAACAGAATGCTCATCAATGAGAGACCAGAAAAAGATGGGTTTTTTTAATAAAATGGAATATTACTCTGCCATATAAAATGATAAAATTAAGTCATCTATACTCAAATGGATATATTTTGAGGACATACACATAAATTAAATAAATAGGACACAGATGTGTAAATACCATAACTTTTCTCTAGTATGAAAAACTGAAGGTGTAAATAAATACCAAAATGTATGATAAAGTGAAATTGGAAGAAAACATGCAAAAGGAAAAAAGAAAGGGCAGGTAGGGAAAAGTAAAGAAGGGACAGAAAACATCTGATAGTAAGAAAGAAAAAAAAGAAACAAAGCTTACGTATATAGGGAGTAGCAGTTGCAGGAAAGACAAAAGAAAGGAGAAAAATGAGAATCAAGATGTGTCAAACAAATTAATTCTCCCAGGCTCTTTCATTAGAAGAAACGCTTCCACAGCTGTTTCTCTATTAAAAGATGTATGCCATCCCACTGAATCAACAGATAAAGTAGGGAGATTTTTTTTGGATGTATGGAGGAATGAGCTAAAGACTTTATCTATGATAGGCAAGCACCTTAACACTGAAATGAACTACATTCTCAGCCTTGATGCAATGATTTTTAAAAATTATTTTATTTAATTTTGGAGCAACATAAATTTATAAATTCACAGATTGTCATGAGTTTGCATCTAAAAGCAAATTATTCTGTATATTAAAATGTAATTTTTAGTAGTAAATTACCCTCAGCAATACCTAGTAAGAAACAGGATTTAGGTTAGGTTGAAATCTAAGTCAATAACTTAACAATTTAATTAAAATGATAATAGTCTACTTTTCGTGATTTTTTTAATGGAAAAATGTGCATACAGCAACTGGAACAGAACTTCTCATATAAACATCTTTGAGAGCTTTTTAGCTTTTTTCCTTAAATTAATGGTAACATAAACTTTTCCCAGGTAGAATCTTGTAACTTTTCAAAAGTAATATAATGAAGTATCAGTTCCTTTAAGATTTGTGTTTACTTTAGCATCTCAACTTCCTGAACTATAGACTTATATTCTCATTATAAAACAGAACGGTTAGTAGTTAGTGCTCTGAAAAGTTTTCTCATCTTAGCTTTTTATTTTTGGCTCTTTCTGAACACTTTCTCTTAACAAAGCCTTTCTTTCCTGGTCCTGATATGTTTGACTCCCATTCAAGGTTTTATGCTTTGACCTGATGTAATTTAATTTACTACAATTCCACTATCAGCATTATTAGACAGGGACATTTCATTTTTAACACCACTGTAGCCATTTTTAAACTTTTAATGCTGTAACAGTTTCTCTTTAAGCAATGATTTCCCAGAATAGCCCTTTGTAATCGTTAAGTTTTAAAAGAACATAGAGAACCTGGAAATAGTCCAAAGAACAGGAAAAATGATTAAAAGAATAGAAAATAAATTATCTCAGAAAAAAAAGTTGAAGTTAGAGTTAAAAAGGCAAAGCACAGGTACTATGTAACTGGTATAACTCCTCCAACCCTGTTACAAAAGAAAAATAGTGGCCTTGGAAAACTGGAGTAGACAACCCAGCACATACACACACTTCTGAACCATCAAAGGATATGAAATATGCAGACCTCATCACTTGCGAGGCATTACTGCCTGAGCTTCACTTTCTTATTAGGCCAACAGTAGCATTATATTCTCACAGGAACATGACTCATAGTATGAACTGTGCATGCACCTGGTCTAGGTTGTGTGCACCTTTGAATCACCCAAAACTATTCCCCCAAAAGCGATGTTTTCCACAAAACCAGTCTCCACTTCCAAAAAGTTTGGAGATGACTGAACCGGTCTAGAAAATAAAAATAGGAAACTGGTATGAATGAAGCATGAATGGGAATGGAAAATGTACACTAGGAATCAGATCTAGACTCTGCAGAAACAAGTTAAATACATAAGTCCAAGGATGAATTACTCACTGAACTACAGTATCAATTATAAAAAGTAATAATGTATTTGAATGAAATCAAAATAAGATAGCCAGAACACGTGCAGTATTTTCCTTCTTCATTATGTAGTCACATAATCTTCACTCTTACCTGATTTCTTACTTCTTACCTGATTAAAACAAGAGATAAAAGAAATAATGTAAAATACAACCAAATGTGCATATGAGTGCTCTTGGCATGAATTTAACAAAAGTACTGAGGTTCTATTATTTCTGAAGCCTGACTGGCAGTGAGAGAAATAAAGAAATAAGATATCATTTTGCTTCCTCATTTGAAAAAGAAAAGAATAAAATTGCTTACAAATAACATTTCAAACTCATAAAGCTATGCAGATGTATCTGTAGTAATGTTCCAGTTACGGTATTAAAGTATATAGTATCATGTTGCTTCCTTTGTTTCAAAGTGTCTGCATATTCTAAATAATATAGATAATGAAGTATAAATATACAGTAAAGAAATCATGTCAATTAACTACACGTAATGATAATAATAAAGATTCCCAAAAACTTTTCAAGTTAATGAATATTCCTGGTAATTATAAGAATTATCATAGCATTTTTTTCTTACTGATCTTCTACTCAGGCACAGAAACTCTTAGTCAGAGACCAGTAAGGGCAATAAAACATCTTTCATTTACACAGAATATGAGCCAACTCCAAGGCGAAAAGCACAGTCATCACCACAGGTAATTCAATAGAGAGAACTTAAAAAGAGAAAATAATTACAAAGAAGTTTGAAATGCAGAATGAACAGCAGGAGGAGCTGAGGCAATTCAACCTGTACAGGGACTACAGAAGGATGCTAAACCCAATGAAAGCCACTGAAGCAACTGGCACACAGAATGAAGAAGAGCTACCGAAGTTCCAAAGCTAGGCCACTGTTGGAAGCTGGATTCTATCAGGAGTTACAGACTTAGAGGAAACTGCTTACCAGAAGGAACTAGAACCACCTAGGAGTTGTCATCACTACTAGAATGCTTGAGGCAGAGAAACCTTTCTGCCATGTGCTTATCACTAGCATAGTGCATATTATTCTATGCTATAATTGCCTATATTTTTATCCATCTGCACCAATGTTTTCCAATTGAAAGCATATTTGTGAGGCAATATCAAAAAGCCAGAGGATTCTAGTTTTTAGCATTTAGATCAACACAGGGAAATGGCAGGGTTCTAAAATCAAGCAAGCAAATAACCTGCAGACCATAAATTCTCATGATTACCATGAGTAATTTTTTATCTCCTTGGTCCTTTTTCTGATTGTTTATATCCTTTCACTTAAACTTTATTGGGTAATCAATATTTATATTCTTTGCTCTGCAATTATGAGTAATCATTAGTTACCAAATACTCATTCCAATAGCACATTGCTACTACTATTCTCATTACTGTTATGACTAGTATAACAAATATCACCAAAACAATCACTGCTATTATTTGTAGACTTACACTTACTGCACAAAAACTATATGACAAGTCCTAAGGTAAGAGAAATATCTGGATTACTTTGAGGATTTACAAAAATCCACCATTTTACTTCTAAACTATGAAGTTACTGTGATTGTACAAAAAAAAAAAAAAAAGATCCAAAGTTGCCAAATTCCAAGGGTCTCTGAATAAATACTCACAGCAAATATCCTAACCCAAATTATCTGGATGGCTTTCTTGCTCTTACAAAAAGTTTATCCTAAAAAATAATTTTCCCTTTAATAGCCCTCAAGGTACCTTAATTTTGAAACACTTTTACCAAAGTAAATAGTGCACCTAATAAAGAATCACAGAGGAAGAAGTGTCATCACTTGTTGAAGAGCAGAGCAGCAACACTTTAGTTGACAGTTTCTTGTTGCAGAATCTACAAAAAGAATGCTGAATAGCATCAAGCTGTTCCATGAATTTTGGTCAATTGAAGAATGGAAGGTACCATCTAACAGATTTAAAACATTAAAAATCATCTCTTACATTTTTTGTGAGTTATCTTAGAGTTACTTCTCAGGGAGATTTGTCTACTCTGTAAAACAGAACTTCATAGAGCAATGATATGATAATCCCTAGAACTCAGGATGGACTTAGAGTGCCTGGTAGCGTCTCCATAGTGTAATGGTCAGCACTCTGAACTCTGAGTATATGGTAGTTGCCTGAGCACTATTTTGAATCGCATAATGCTCACAATAACCCAAGAAGTAGGCACTAATAAAAGACACAGTCTGTAGATAAATGAAGTAAGAGAAAGCTAAATGAATGATTTAGAGTAACATAGCTTGACAGGGTAGTACTCTAACCTTATATTTATAGACACTGGTGCCCTTCTTTTAACCATTTACTTGCTACTAAACTGCTGCCAAACTGACAGAATTTAAGCTATATATAGAGAGAATTCTGTCTTTTATACATTCATCTCCTACACATACCAAGGTTCTTACAACAATGTGTACAATTAAAATATAAATATACTTGTATTTCTGTATAAAAAAACAAGATAGAAGGAGAAAGCAAAAAAGTACATTCTCACCCAATATACAAGTCCATATTATTATGATGACTTTCTTAATCTCACAATAAATTTATTCTAAAACATAATTTTCTCTTTAATAGCCCTTCAAGTATTTTAAATTTGAAACTCTTATTATCAAGATAGATTTAAGTATCTATTTGTGCATTTGAACTCAAGTTCTGTAGATCAATAAAACTCCAATTACTTTTTAAAGAAATTCTAAAACATTTTTAAATGCTTAAAACATGAAATCAAGATTATAAACTGAGTTTAAATACAAAAAATTAAAGATTAAAGATTTTCAAAAGTATACTTATGCTTGAAAAATTTGAAAGGCAGTAAAGAAAAAACTGGAAAGTAAAACAAAAAGAATAAGAATATGTAATATAAGTACATATATATATGACATTGCATATTCAAATCACCTTTTGGAGAATGTATACTTAATTCAGCCATGATAAAACTGTTAAAATTATTATTTGAATTCAGTACTTCAGAAGCCACACAAAGCAGTTGCTTCTACTAATAGTCACCTGATTATTTATATTCACTCAGTTCCAAAAGGTCAGTGAGGATAATCTGGTTCATCACTGTATTCCTAACAGCCAGAAGTTACTGTAGGCCACAATAAGTGTGTTAGTAATAAAAGATTAAAGAATAAAAACTAAAAAAGATTCTGTAATCATTCCCTTTCAGCCAAAAGAGGGTATGATTTGATGGAAGAATTCCAGACCATACAACTGCTGTCACCTGTGTGTCATTTTATGTCAACTCTCCCCTAAAGTCACTATCATTGTTCCATGTATATTTTTCTATTTTCATTCTATTTTTACAATATATACTTAAGAAATATAGCAGGACATTTTGATATACTTATCCTGATATAGAAAAGGATTAACACAGTCAAGCAAATTAACATACCCATCACCTGTATAATTCTTAATACTTACATACTAATTTGGAAAATAACCTCTCCTTTGTTTGAGTACAATGTTTAATACTATGGTAGTATCTTTGAAAGTATTTTTTTTTTTTTTTAGGTTTTTTGAGACAGGGTCTTGCTTTGTGGTTCAAGCTGGCCCTCAGCTCAGCCTCAAACGCACATCACAATCCTCCTGCCTCTGCCTCCCGAGTGCTGGGATTACAGGCGTGAGCCACCACGCCTGGCACGGTGGTATGTGGTACTGGTTGCTGCTGGGTGTGAGTCTCCACGCCCAGTATTGTATGTGGTTTACCAGGGAATCAAACCCGGGCCCTTGCACTTGCAAGACAGGCGCCAGAACCACTGAGCTAACTCCCCTGGCCTGGAAAGAGTATTGTAATTACAGTGATAATCCTTCTTCTATCCCTGGGAAAATTCACACACTACCTGCAACTTTGGCATATTTGTCTTACACCTTTCACTCTCAAAAGTACTTTGTTTCAGGTGACTAATTATGACTAATTATAATTATGATTATTCCACTTCTCTCTTATTAATAATTCAGGACACATCTTCATAATTGTCTCTGTTCTCTCTCTATTTTTGAAAAGTTATCCTTATTTTTCAGTCATCTTTTTATCACATTATACATTTATTTTATAATTACTAAAGTGAATGAAAAATGAAATAAATACTATGTATTATTATAACAAATTACTACATTTCATAAATAAAAGTAGACTACTAGTCTACTTAAATTTGTATAAATAAAGATCATGAAGATAATTGAATTTTGTGAAATATGGCACAAATGAAAACAACCATTATAAACTATATCATCAACTTATGGCTAAAAATTGGTAACTCATACAAAGACTTCTAGCTTCTTTTAAACAAAGCAATTTTTTTCAGTGCTACAATTTTATCACAAAATTAAACATGCTGCAGCACAGTTGATCCATTCATGTCAACAATCTCAGCCATCCATGCAGATCACTCCAAAGTCAATGAGGCCATGAAATCAGTATTGATCATAAAAACAATTGAAATCAATAAATCAAGCTCATACGCGGATTATACACATGACCTCGCTCCAGTAGAGAAACAAATGTATGTTTCTCATGTGCTTTCAAAAAGGTTATCTAATCTGTCTTTGATACAAAATTTTCCATGAACGAGTTCAGCAAGAGAAAATGTAGATAATATCATTCATTCTCATTTGTTTATTCATTCCTGCATAAATTCTAATTTTATAATGTTCTATGAAATGCTAGGTTTGGGGACACTGAATATAGCAAAGATACCTCATAGGAACTCATAATATAGTAGAGGAGATCAGTACAAAAAAACCATACAATATATTAAAGAGAAATATGATCCAAATATGCTTCAGACTACCCAGCTCATTTCTCTTATCTTCATCCAATATTCTTACTTTCCCCAAAACATCAAGCAAATGGTGGTTTCCCAGATATACTATGCTTTCAGGCATTCATTCCTTTTCACATGACAGTCTGATTTGTCCCACTGCTCCATCATCATTGAATACTTACTTGCCTCCTGGACTCCTACACTTTCTTTAAGGCCCAGCTTAAGTCTTTCCTGAGTGCTGATCCTGAGAAATTCTATCTTTGAGGTTTTTATGATTATTTTCCCTTAGAATAAGGTTTGTGAGTAAAATTTGTAAGATTCAGTTGATGTTTGGAATTAGGTACAGTGTAGTTCATAATTATTTTACTGAGTGAATATATAAAAGTTTGAAGTAGACGTAAAATAATGCAAAACATATTAATGGTAATTTTTATGTATATATGATCCATATGACCTAGAAATTCTACTTGTATTTATTTACCAAGGAGAAATTAAAACATGTCCAAATATGAACATGTTCATAAATAGTATTCACTTATCATAGATACAAGTAGACATAATCCAAATGTCTGTTAAGAAATCCTATTTAGCAATAAGAAGAAATTAACTATTGATTCTTGTAACATTAGAGATGAACCTGAAAAACATTAAACTGAGCCAAAGAAATCAAACACAAGAATAAATACTGTATGATATAATATACATGAAACTTTCAGAAGGACAAGTCCAATCTACAGTGAAATAAACCTAATTAGCAGTTATTAAGAGAAGTGGATGAGTAGCTGGTACTCATGGGAAGGGTCACAGGGGAACTTTTTCATAGCACTGCAAAATTTTATCTTCATTGTGTTAGCAGCTACATGAGTCTATCCAGATAGTAAACCTCTTAGAACATTCAATGATAACAACAAGCACGCTGCAGCACATGTATCCATAGGTTCACCACCACTGAATATATGTTCAAAATGCATATAAGTTTTATGCATTCTTCTATATATAAATTATATGTCATTTTTAGGAGAGTACCTTTGTGTAACTTTCTTAATAAACTAGTAGGTTTAAACTATCTTTAATTAGGTTAAAAACTAGTATTTACTTGAAGTGAGAAATTAAATACTACACAATGTATGTATTCAAACTGGCATACACTGCCAACATTCCAAAATATAAGAAAAAAAGATAACAG
>PVIR01009067.1:0-54518 GCA_004026965.1 Petromus typicus | reverse complement strand
CTGGGTGTGGAGACCCACACCCAGCAGCAACCAGTACCACATCCACAGTGCCGGGCGTGGTGGCTCACGCCTGTAATCCCAGCACTCGGGAGGCAGAGGCAGGAGGATTGTGATGTGAGTTTGAGGCTGAGCTGAGGGCCAGCCTGAACCACAAAGCGAGACCCTGTCTCCAAAAACCTAAAAAAAAAAAAAAAAAAAAGAGTTTTCTTACTGCCAATGCTTCTAGCAAGCCTGCAAGGAATGTTTTACTTTCATCTTTGTTGGTAAAGAAATGGACTCAGGAGTATCGAGTAGCACAAAGTCACACAGCAGGTGTGTGATTAGGATGGAAATCAAAGTCAGGTGTGCGTATCTAAGCTGTCTGACTAAAAATTTAACTCCATGTTCACAGACATGAACCTTTCCTCATTTCCCATATTTCCCCACAGAGAGCTTCATCTAGCCTAAAAGGTGAAGGCCGGAGGTCCCAGGTTGGGAACCCTCTCCTTGCAGGAGGGTACAACATGGAGGGCGAGAAGGACAAGCCAGGGTGGGAACACGGCACACCTTGCAGTGTAAATGTTCAGAGGGAAAACAGGCCTTAGGTTTGGACACAAAGCCTGAGGTGAGAGCACTCTTTATGGGGAACCACCCGCAGGAGCAGAGGCAGGATACAGCTTGCCTAACCACCCACCCAAAACTTGACTGAACGTAACTTGACCCTGCACAGATGTACTCCATTTTCAATTTTATACAATTTATAATTACTGGTTGTATTTTAAAGTACAAGACTACATGATATAACATGTGGAAACCTTGAAATCTTAACAGGCTATGCAAGATATAAAGGGATTTATTTACAGAATTTTCAGTGCTTTCACAGCAAGCATGGTTTCTAAGCCACACTAAATCCCTAACTACCAAGCATAGGACAGTCAAGTAAATGGTAGATAAATGTGTATTCTAACAACCACCAAAGTTGTACCTAGAAAGAGGAAAAGTAGGTGGTTAGTGTACTGATGACAGTTAATAAATACCTCTACCCCAAGGACAAAAAGCCCTTTATTGGATGTCTGAATTATACAAAAATGGGTATCTGAATCTTGTGCTTAAAGACATTTTTCTGGTGATACATTATTTGGCAGTTCAATTATAAGAATACAGAGGCATTTCTTTTATATAACCAGTGGTGGGAGAAGCCCAGCACGTGAGCTTTGCTCATGCTGATGGGCAGCTGTGAAAAACTCCTCTCCCCTGCCTTCTTATGCAGTTCCTCCCATAGCCAAAGGCTGCAAATACAAATGCATTCTGATTGGCCGGCAATATTTCCAAAATACTCAGGTAAGTCATCACCATTTAGACATAGGCATATAGCATCTGAAAACAGAAAGATTTGGCAAAAGAGAGCTTCATTCTGACAAAATAACTGGTTGCAGCTGACAGAAGCTATTTCCTTTGGACAACGCTGACACATCTTGGCCCGTTTCACTTACTAATGTATATGTAACATACTCACAGAAGAGCATATTAATTTGCAGGTTTTTATTTTTTCTTTTGATAGGTTCTTTCTATCACAGTAAGAAGTAAGGAGTACAAATAGTCTTAAAATTTCTTTGGTTTTGCTCAGTCCTTTTGATGTATTAATGTGTTAGGTTCATAACAACCATCGTTCAGAACAACTGCTGAATGGAGCTACAGCGAGGATACCACGCCAGGTATCAGGTGCATGGATGCGTTTTGGATGGCCCGTGACTGCGCACTGGTAATTCATGACACGCAGGGACAGACAGAACCCCAGCCCCATCCTTGACAATGACTGTTAAATCAGTCCCCCACATTGGCAAAACCTATTAAGCTGCTCCACTATAATGTTACCAAAAAAGACCCAGAAAGTCACCGAGAGTAACAACACATGCCTCCTGTTTCTCTTGATGGTGTCCCCTTGTCTACTGCAAATATGAGCTATAACTCTGATAGTGGTAGGGAGGGGACACCAGGGAGGCCCCTCAGGTCACAGGGGTGGGCTTTTATCTTGATGCTCATCTGTGTAATATGGCAAAAGTCCTGATGTGAGGGTCTAATTCTAGACCTTTTAATAAAGGTTCACCCTCTGAGAATTTCCTAAATCACACATTTTACAATTCCATAATGCTTGACTTACAGATAGCAATTACAACACGTAAGCTGAGAATTATCATTAGGACTACACAGACTAAAAATTTCCTCAAAGTCTTTGAGTTCATGGCCCTATTTCTGAAAAATACATACAATCCCAAAAGAAACATGCATCTGATTCCTAAAACTTTGGCAAAAGAATAAATCTAAAAATTCTTTCATGGTTGTCCATATTCACAGTGCTAAATTCCCCCCAAAATTTTAATTTTCAAATCAAAGTCAAGGCAAACCTTCTTTTGACTAATGTTTGGAGTATAAGTTAACTGGCACTTATCATTAAAAGTTGGCATTGATGTAGGGATCCTGCAATGATAACCTTGTAAATAACTTAAACGTCTGTTTTAATTAACACCAGAAGAGTTAATGAGAAGTTAATAAGCACATAAAACTCTGGTTTTGTTTTTTCTGATTAAATGTCACTTCTTGCAATCAATTGATTCAGAAAATAGTAGAAAAAATCTAGGTTAGGGTATTAGGTGATGATACAAAATACAAGTCAAATGAAGTAAGAAAATACAGCATCAGAATACACTGGAATTGTGGAACCCCAGGCAAATATTTCAGGGAATAACACCACAGGTAGTATCGCCAGGATCGCAGCCTATTTTGGGAAGTGAGGAAAACATGCATTTACTGTTCTACAAAGATTCAAGGAGCTCCTATTGGGTGCCAAATACCATTTTCAGCTGTGAGACGGTGAAAGAAGGAAATCAGCCTTTCTCCCGTCATCTGTGAAGAATCGCATTAGATGTGGTCTCTTGGGGTGTCGCACATAATCTACACAAAAGCCCTCCCACGTGAAGTTACTCCCCCCCCCCCCCACATCGTTGCTCGGAGAGGTTAAGGACGTGACCGAGGCCGCAGACTCAGCTAAGCACAGCTGAAAGATAAAGCAGAGACGACCAGAGCCAAGGAAATAAATGCACCAAATAGTTTGCGGAATAAGTAACCGCACCACGGAGTTTGCTGATGGGCAGACATCAGGAGTTTTAAGTGCTTACACAGGAAAATTCAAGGTGGTGAGGCCACTTACTAGACTCATACTAGAGTCTATCTTGCACGAAAGGTGTTTAGGTCTGTTCACAGTTGGCTAGGACAAGACTGGAAGTTGTTTCAGCAGCAAGGTATCTTCTCACACATGCAGCCAAGGTCCAGCACATGGAGGAAGCTGATGGAAGCCCTAAGTCTTTTATCAGCCTCCCCCGAACAGAACCAGTGATGAAATGCATGTTTAGTTCTCTCCTAGGCCAGGAATTTTATAGTTGCAAAGGGAAAGTCACTTAAAATCCCCAGACACTTAGGATAAGTATCTTTAAGACTATGTGGCTCTGCAAATAAAAATATTAACATGAAAGTAAATGCACAAAATTCTCAAGAAAAAGAAAAAAAGCTTCTGAAAAAAAGTCTGCCAAGGTGCGGCAAGTAGCTCTTTAGACACAAAAAGGAATGGAAGGTAGAAGAGATAAAATGTTATTACCTTACCTTCTCTAGTTCCTGGCATTAAAATACTTGAACAGAATAGTGATGAGGTGTCAACACATTACTATACAACTGCTGACAACTAAGTCAAATATTCTTGCGAGCTTTATGTAAATTGCATTACTACTGATTTTCTCTCCCAACTAAATTTAGTTATGATGTCGACCCTTCGACACAAGGAAGAGGCAGAGAAACTAAGCAGAGTCTATGGATTATTAAAGTCCTTCCAAATCCAAAGATTTGCTAAAAGCTTTTCTGGACTGAATGATAAATTAAGAGAGATAAAATAATTTGGAGACTTAAACCATGCAGATGAGGGAGCTTCCTGGTCCATGTTCACATGTACTTTAATCTCACTGGATTTAATCTCTCAACCTTTGCATCTCTCCTAGGCAAGGCAGCCACGCCTCCTGCAGAGGAAACACGTTCATTACTGTTCCCGCTTCTGTGGTGCTGCAAATGCTGCCTCCACAGAGGTTCTCTTCAAATGCTACCTGTTTCCAGAGTTATGAATGAGCCTACACTTCTTTCTTTGGTGTAAAAATGTTCCTGTACAAAAGAATCCTGTGAAAGCCATTTTTCATTAGAAATATTTAATAAGCGGTAGGAATGACAACCAACTGGATCAAAAATGGTCCCTGTTGAAAAGTGATCATGACATAACTCCCACTGTGGGATTTTTGCATATTCTTTTGGGCAGATGCAGCCAATGCACAATTCAATCCAACTAAATAAATAACCTCTCCACTCACAGGCTTGGTTACTGAACTCACAGAGCTTTTGCTCTAATGTGTTTCCAAAGAACACATTTAAAAATAACTAAGTCTTAATCCAGTACCTTAGCTAATTCAAAGCGGAGAGTGAAGGCATAAGCCACAGAGGAAGAAATGTTGCTAGAACACAGTGGATGGGGATACCCAAAGCCATCAGAGGGACAGGCTGTCAGATGGACCACGTGTGTCCTGAAATCTAAGTACTGTTTCTCTTCTGAGGTTTGTAATTTCCCATGCTTGCCATGCAATTTGGTTATGGGCCTCTAAAGATAAATACATTTCTTAAGCCTACCAAGCAGTCTCTGTCTTGGGAGATAAAAAGATAGCCACTAAATGCATCTTAAGTTCCACATTCTCATTCCAAGATCCAACCTTTCACAAAACAACAAAAATATCACCGCTTGGGTAAAGATCAAAGTCATTCCGTTTTACCACAACCTATTACTTAATCTTAGGAGAAACATAAAAACAAGCAATAAAAAAATAGCAGTATGGTTGGGAATAAGCTGAGAGAATCAAATTCCTTTTCTCATTCCTGACATGTCACTTTGGAATTTTCTAAAGAAGAATATTCATTGTTTTAAAATAAATATATGAAAGAAGAAAATTCAGCAAAAGGACCATAGTATCGACTTGGAAAAAAAAATGGATTCTGAAGTCAGAATATCTTTAATCAAATCATGAGCACATCATGATTTAAATGTGTGATCTTGAGCAGATTACATACATTTTCTGTGCTATTCTTAACATCAGTATTCGACCTCTACACATAAAGCTACTGAGGACATTTCATTCCTCAGTCTGTAGAAGAGCTGGGCATTCTCTGTGCAGGATAGACAGTAGATCTTTCAGGGTTTGAGGGCAACATTTCATTCTGCTGGTGCTGCACAGAGTAGGCAGCACATAGATTGCACTTATGTACCAGGAAATCTTTATTTGTAAAAGCAGACAGTTGGTGGAGCTGGATGTTGGCTTTGACATACCACTTTTTAGCATCTTCGTTTTGTTTTGTTTTGTTTTGTTTTGTTTTGTTTTGAGACAGGGTCTAGCTTTTGTAGTTCAGGCTGGCACTGAATTCAGCCTTGAACTTATAGCAATCCTCCTGACTCTGCCTCCCAAGTGCAGGGATTACAGGCATGAGCCACCACTCCCAGCACTGTGTTATGTGGTTCTGATTGCTGGTGGGTGTGAGTCTCCAAGCCCAGCATTGTTGTATGTCCTTACCGGGATGGAACCCGGATCCCTGAGCTTGCAAGGCAGGCGCTGGAATGACTGAGCTAAATCCCAGGACCCTTACTATTTTTTTTTTCCTTTCACATGGTGATAATGTATAAAATGACATTCAAATCCTTACCACTTGTTATTAGTGGTATAGAGATAAATTTTCATACTACAAAACCTAAATATACAGTAAAGTTCTGACTAGCCAGCAAAAGTATAAAAATGAATTATATAAATATTGAGGTCATTTACACAAAGTGACAACAACAGCAGAGAAAATCCTACATTCATTAAAATTTTTTAATAAGCAGTAGGGATGAGAAGTGAACAGTTCAGAACATGTGTGTTCTACAGCCCAGCAAGTGGTGACCTCTGGCCATAAATATTTTCAGAACAGCATACAAAAAAGGAATGAAGATGTGAGAATCCAATCCCCTCTGAAACATTCTCCTATGAATTCAATGTTGCTCTCTCAATAACTAACATACACTAGTATTCAAAGGTGAATATAAATGGATGAATAACTTGGAAACATCATTAACAGTGTACTGTAGCCAACAATGACAAAGTCAAAAGTTTTGTCCACAGCTATGTACAGATGCAGCCATCTGCTAGGTAGCTTAAAGAGCAGAATGATTTTGTTAAGTAATTATTTTAAGGAGTTAAATGTACTGTGGTTCAGTTCTGCAGTTCATTCTCTGCTTGGTCAGATGGTCCAGCTTGGTTGTGCATAGCTAGAACCAATGCTGAGAATGGCGGGATGTCACAAGAGCACTCTTGACTCACCAAAGTGTCAGGTTTGGCCTCAAGATGCTTTCTGGTGACCACATGCCATTCTTCGGTCTCAGAATTATGCCTGGATTTCAGATTTTAAGTAAGTTGATTGCTCAAACTGCTTCTCTCAATTTTAAATTGGTCACTGTGTGCAGTGTATTAGCTGGGTCTTACCCTTTACTTATTCTTAAGCCAGATGACCTAATAAACTGTGACGAAGTCCTCTGCCTGCCTGGGCCTCTCTAACACGTGTTTTAGACTGGTGAGGCTAACTGAAGCATCTACAATCCTTTATGCGCTATCCTGGAGGTCAGCCTATTGTTGGACTCTCGAGTGTCACAGACCCGAGTTTGAAACAACTCATAGCTGTGTCTGCTCTGTGGGGTCATTGGAAAGACAATGAGGCATGGAGATCCAGAGCACAGCTGTGTGGACCAGAGCAGCTCTACAGGAAAGGCTGGTGTAGGTAAGCCTTGCCCCCACTGCCTGCCAACATCAGTGACCTCAAAGGATGAAAGTGAAGTTATCAGAGATGCTTAGCAGACTCAACAGGCAGAAGTACAAATTAAGGTAGAGAGTCAGGAAGAAGGTTCAGTGTGGTTCAGCTACCATTCTGTGAGGGCAGCTCGGTGTCAACTGTCCTATATAGTAGAATAAAAAATGACTGTGATACATCCCTGAATCTATGGCTGGATGCAGAAGTTTAAAATAAGGGACAACACAGATGCTGTGGAGCACAGAGTAGATACCTTTGATAGAGTGTGGGAGCCCAAGATACAATGTCTTAAGATGAAATGTGACGGGTAAAGTTGGAGAGCTTGAGACATAGGCTAAGCCACACAAGCCAGTTGTGATACAAACACAGACATTGAGACAGCTGAGTCTTTTTGTACCTTACAATGTAGAGTGTAGGGATACGACAGGAGAAATGGTCACTAATCACTGTCCCCTCCATTTCCAAAAGCCAAAGGTCCTGGGAATCATGAGGCTTACTCCTTCCCAGACCCCTCAACTCTACCAAGTGAGCTCTGTGTGTCTCAGTCAATCTGAGGATCTCATCTAACTAAATGTCGAGGCGAATTCCCAGAATTCGCACAGGGAATCAACTTCATTCTAAAAAGTCAACTTACCCAGTAATGACTGGGATCTTCTAAGCTCTGGAAACCTGGGCTATCAAAAAGGGAGCTCCTACCATGTTCTCTTCATCCTGAAATTCTGCAGAATTTCTGACACGTACAAGCACTCAGCTAGCTCAGTAAGACTCTTTCGCAAGGGAAGCGAAGGTGCTCACTCTCCTAGGTGGTGAGCTTTGCATCTTGACTTGTGGCTTCATCTTGTCTTCATGAGCTGCTGCACATGCTATGTGCTACTGTGTCCAGGGACATACTTCCTCTAGAATGTCCACAGGGGTCAGAAAGATGCAACCTAATATGACTGGAGACAAAACTATTCTCACAGAGCTTCCTCAAAAAATCTCTAAACTCAAATACCTAACTCTGGTAGGGAAGAGACCTACCTCGCATCCCTGATCCCATGAGACACTTTCTCGGTGGGTTCAGAATTGTCTCTGCTACCGCAGCAACTAGTCCTGCATGTGTCTCTGAAACTTAAGAATGCGAATTTGGGAGTTCCGGAGAACTCCTCCGTCGTGGAAGGTGGAACCCACCATACTCACTGGGCCCAAGAGGCTGTGCGATTGGGCACAAGAAATGGAGCATCTGTGTGCTTGAGAAGACAGCAGAACACAGTGGCAAGCGGGCCAAACACCCAAGCGATGAGGAGAAAGGCACCGAAGTGGAGTCTAAGCAGCTACTCAGCCCTTCTGCCAGGACCTGATTGGCTGAGGGGCAGGTTTTATCTCCGATGAGTTGGTTCCATTAGAGGAGACAGCAAACCCTGCTTCCTCCAGGCTGCCACTGTTCCCAGCAGCCACTGCACATGGCCCAAAGGGTTCCACCATCCACTGATGGTCATCTTTGGTCCCACCATGCACAACAGCAGCCTCTCCCACTGAGCAACCCAGACTGTCTGCAGCCCTGGGAATAGGACTTTTCCCAGTCAGAGTGAGAACAGGGGAAGCTGCTGGGTATCCTCAAGTCTACAGCAGGAAGGGGGCAGCCTTCTGAGAACTCAAATGATGTGGGAAAGGCAGTGTCTTAATAGCTTGACTGAGCAAGAGCTTTGTTAAGGATGGGACAAGAGATGATAAGGGTGAGACAGCAAAGTAGGGAAGGGCAATGCTGGCCCAGATAGCAGGCATGATGTGAGTGAGTTACAAGATCCAGGACGCAGTCACAGAACAGCTCTCAGGTGTGGTGTCTCACACTGGAAATACCCACACTCAGGTGGCAGAGGCAGAAGGATCGAGGTTAGCTTGATCCACACAGTGAGCTCAGTGCCAGCCTGAACTACAAAGTGAGACTCTGTCTTAAAAAACAAAACAAAAAAACAGAAAAGAAACAAACAAACAAAATGACAAAGAAACAACAACAAACCCAAAATAAAACAATTGCCAAAGCCTGATGTGTACACTTCTCATGAGAACTCCAGCAGGTTTTCAAGAGCATGGACTAGACTTGATGTCAGCCTGGGGTGTGGGATCTAAGCACTACCTCTCAGAACCTGTATGTTTCCTTGAGATTTTGACAACATAAAAGGACACACTCAGGCTAGGAAGAGCTTGCTACAGTCACTTCCCATGATAGCTCACGCTGTGTTTCCCAGACGCAGTACGTACTTTTATTCTTGCTTTTTCCCTCTTTTTCTATTTACTTGGCCCGAGCTTGCTCCAAAGAGCCAATTTCCTTCCCACTCTTCACCTTTGGTTTCTTGAATTAACTCTGTAAATTCCCTCTTGCTCATTTCATTCAGTTCTTTATTTGAGACAAGAAGAACCTGGAATCTAACTCTAGCGAGAGAGGTAAGGAACCCAAAGTTGGCGAGGCACTTTTTAGAAGAAATTTACCCAGTTACAGGAGTATTACTTTAGAGTCCAGGCAGATGAGAACTTAATCCTTGCTCAGTTACTTCCTGATGGTATCCGCCCACTCTGCAGTACTATCCCAAAGGGGGGCGGATGCAATCATGGCTACAAATGCTCCAGTGTCCAGTGTGACACACAGTACACCCAACAACTGCTCTGCTAACACAACTAAGACTAAAGCTGCCTAATGGCATGATTTGGGGGAGGCTGGTTTACAGTGAGCACCAAGGAGTGCTGTAAACAAAATCCATACTTGATAAATGCTTGTTCAATAGAAGAATCATCATAATAAAGACTTAGCTTTAAAAAGCAGCAAGGTGTTTCTGTTTTTTTATCCCTGGACTACAAAAAGATGGTTCCAGTGCAAGCGGGCGGTCAGCTGTACTGCAGTCTCCCTGATTGTGTTAGTAATGCTGATATAGAGGGAAATGGAAGCGGAGACCACTGAGAGCGATCTGCAACCAGCCCTACTGGGCACAAGGGCACTAAAGGACATTTACTAATGAAGGTAATTAAATATGCCTTGATAACCAGCAGAAGCCCTGCCGGTGATAGCAGTGAGGCAGATAAAGAAGGAATTTTACCCTCTAGAAACAGACTGGATATTATACTAACAGCCAACTGCCTGTGCAGAGATAACGTTCTTGCCACAGCCCAGGGTAGACCCGCCTCACGTATGGGCTCACTCCAGCCTCTGGGCCATCTACATGGAGCAGAATATCCATAGATGCTGATTAATGTCTATTATACACCCAGAAAGAGAAAAGACACAAAGGTGCTCTTTTTCTTTCCTTTTAAAAGCCTCTCCTGTTTTGTTAAAGAAATTAGCAACCTTGGCATAGAATTTAAGCAGATAGAGATGCTAATCAAAGGCAGGGAAGATAAGGACTATCTTTGTGAAGGACTGTTTAGCCTGGATTTCTTTCTAATCAGTTAGCTGCCAATAAGAAGGGTGCTTTGTCCCTGAGGAGGAATAGGAAATCGTGGCAAAGCCAGTTTCAAATTAATCTTGAGGAGACTGCTGCAAAGCTGAGCTTCGTGGTGACCACTGGCCTCAGCTGGCATCCTCGCACTGCCCAGATGAGTCTCTCAGACCTGCTAGTTCTCTCACACTGGAACAATCACATGTGGTTAACTTGTGGAAGAATACTACTTAGCAATGGCAACCGCATTCCATAGACTAGATTGTCTGGCAGAGACATAAGCAAGCCAGACCTACGCCTGATGACCAGGAGCCTCATCCACCTACCATTAACACAACCCCTTCCACACCCTCAGGGATACATATGCACCATACAACACCAGCTCTGTGCAATAAACAGCAACAGAAATTGGTCTAAAATGTAGGTGGCACCAGTCCCATTTCCAAAGGCTGTTGTAGAGATGTCTTAAAAAAAACTAATAAAACATTATGAATCACATTCCACTGCCTAAAAGGCTTAATGCACATGCGAGAGAAATAGAATTTCTAACAGGGAGCCACATGTGAATTATGGAAAATAAATACAGACTATTTCAACAAAGCCTAGTTTCTCAGGAACTGATCATGTTATAACACTTTAAAAGCAAGGGCCAAGGATGTAGCTCAGTGCCGCCACACCTGCCTCATAAATGCAATGTCCTGAATTTGATTCTGGGTACTGCCAAAAAAAAATTAAATAAATAAAATACTTAAAGCAAGAACATGTATACAGAAAATGAAGTACTTTGGTAAAATATACCTAGAAAATAAGATCATTAGATTAACTTTCTTTTCTTAAAGGGAAAAAATAAGATTAAAAAAATCCATCAAAATGTACATTTTAAAAATACAGTTAGATAACTTAATCAGATATTGAGACATGAAAAAAGCAACAGAAATTAAAGCCACATGCTGTTAGATCAAAAACAAATGAATAGAAAAGCAAGTGCAGAACAAACAGAAAGCTGACCCCAGGTCCATACAGACATCATCATCTGCTTTATGACGAAGAACAGTGATTATATTTTTAAATAAACGGGGCTTCATATCCATAAAGAGAGAAAAAAGTGGAGATCTATATCTTATTCCAAATAGAAAATCAAGCACAAATGGACTGCAATTATAGAGAGAAAATGACTAGTCTTCCAGGAGATATGAAACTTTGAGTTGGGGGCAGGAGGCTCACTAAGTTGGGGCAGATAACATTTGCTTTTTCTTAAATTTAGACCAAGCAGACAGCATTCAAATTAAGAACTTCTGCTCATGAAAAAGCATCATAAAGATATATTGTTTGAAAAGCAAGCTACCAAATAAAAGAAGATACTCACAAAGAACTTAGCTGACAAATAATTTATATTTATAATACATAAAGATATCCTATAAGTCAACTAAAATAATCATACAAGCCCATAGACAAACAGATGAACAGAAACTTTATGAAAGAGGATATGGCAGTGGTAACTAAACCAGCAATAATATCCCAATTAAGTCATAATGAGACCTGTACCATCAAAATAGCTAAAATTTGAAGGACTGAAAAATATCCAGTGTTAATGAGGATGAAAATGGGGGGCAACTAGACCTGCTACATACAGAGAGGAGGGGAGACTTACACTGTAAAGTCACTTTCAGAAACCAGCAGGCCACACACACACACACACATACACACACAAACACTTTCCAAGAGAAACACAAAACACATGTGCATGAATGCTCATCATAGCTTTATTCATAGTAGTTGACTGGATGAACTCAAATATCCAAGTGCACTAAAATGGATAAATAGCACATGGTTAATTCTTGCAAAGCTACACTCTTTATCAGTGTCAAAAATGAACTTGCATACACCATGGATACATCTCACAGGGATAGTGGGTGGCGGCTTCATGCTTCAACCTGCAGCGAACCTGCTTCTGGCTGGGACAGGGAAAGTCTGAAGACTGACACTCACATTCTAAAGCAAAGAACAAGGCAGATAAGTGAACTAATCATAATGTTTTGGAACCAAAAGACATCTCAGAAGAAAATAAAGCCTAAATGAATGGAATTACGTGAAGGGATAAGCCCTTTTTGAGAGACACAGCATGGCTGTGAGTGGTAGATTCCTGTTTTTCTCTTGCTCAATTCTCATCTGAGGATTAAAACAACTATGGAGCTTCCTTACAACCATCCATGCCATCCTCATGTGATTTTTATCATCTCTGTCCTGCAAGTTTCCTAACTGAAGCTTGGCTCTAGGTAGCATCCATCCGCACTCTCACATGGGTCAAATCCAGGCTTCTTCCTTAGCATGTCAGCTCTCTGGCCCTGCACTCAACCTCGGGTGAACCCCTTGAACACTAAGTAGGCACCTTTGGGAAAGAGTTGGGGGTGGATGCGACAACTTCAGGAAGCAAATCCATCATGGTGTCCACTTGTGCCAACTTTGGGTGATTTGTCCCAAACTGTCAAAATCTGAGTGATTTGTCCTGGATAAAGGCATAGTTTTCATGATCCATTTTAGAGCTAGGCAGATAGAACCCTCAGCATAATATTCCTATATTATTTTATCTTGCTATTCTGAGGTAAAACTTAAATGACTACAAATGCATTTTACATTTTTCTTACAACTGTATATAATGAAAACTACATGAGGAAGTCACAATAGAGGATCAGAGACGGGGACAGGCTCTAGATCTGGACCAAAAGGCCAACAAAGAGCTAAGAAGCTATAAAACCCCCAATGAAAAACCAGTATTAGACCAAGAAGCCAGCCACAGAAAGTTCTAGAAAAATCCTAAGGTATCTGAGAAGTAAGATGCAACATATGCGTGTTCCCGAGTTAATGTAGAGGTCAAGGGAAGAAGAAATTGAAGGTTTATGATGGTCTTTTAAAATTTTTTTCATAAAATATGAAGAGGGCAAACAGCAATATAATTAAATGTCTTATTTAGGTTTAATTCAGGTTGGTTAGGCGTCATTATACTCCCAAATTCAAGGAGACTGGCACTTCCCTGAGGGGACAAGTGCTTGCCTAGATGAATTAGGCAGGAAAGCAGAACTGGATCAGGAGTTGGATCTTAAGTGGTTTGGATTCCCTGAGGCCAGAGTTTTTCTACCACCCTGTTCTCCATTCTCTTCCCTACTAATAGGTTGTACCACTGGGTCTTAAGCATCAATGTTACAGAGTGAAAGTCATTAAGGAAATAAATCTTTACAATGTGCTTATCAAAGACTCTTTTGAAGGGACCAGAGTGTGTGTGTTTATGTGTGTGGGGGGGGGGAACCAGGCTTCAATCAGGTGGCTTCAGATACACATTTCCCAGACACTCTGGGAAGCTGAGAAGAATCTTGGTTTTTGCTTCTGGGGCTCACTTCTGTGTAGTGGTCTTACTGGGGGCTGTCCAGTTAAGACTATTTTTACTGATCCTTGATTTAGTTTTGGTTTTATGTCTTCAAAATAATAAATGGTGACAGGAAAAATAAAATCATGCAAGTAGAAGGTTTATGAAAAAATGTGATCAATACACATTTGATGACTCTGAATACAGCCTATGTAAGTGAAAGGATAGATTAATTAAGAATTAAGCCAAACAGGAGTTTTAAAATTCAAAGACATTTAGAAGCAAGAAACCCTGGGGTATATTTATAGAGCCACTTTAATTAGTCAGTATTCAAAACAGTGTTAAACACTTGAGTGAAGTTTCCAACCTATTTTAAATATGTTTTTCTTCTAAATGACTGCTACAAAGATGAAACACAAGAATGGATGAGAATGTCCTTCATAAAACAAAGAGTGACCCATCATTTCCGGAAAGAGAAACTATGTTCATGAAAATTTATCTTTATTCAAGGCAACAGCCCTACCATGAGTGTCTGCACATATACATATACCACACACCCTAAGGCATGACCCTTTTCATTTCCCAGTAATGATGCAAAATCCAAAGATCTCTGCATTCTTTGCCAACTACTGTTCCCTACATATCCAGTAAATAGAAATGACCTAACAACTCTATCTAAGAAATACCTGTCATAGCAGTTTCTGATGGACTGCATTACTAGATTCCAGACACTTGAAAAGAAATATATTAGAGTGGTAAGTTTAGGCTGCGACATAAGACAGACCTGAACTCAAATTCTACATCTATTACTTCCTAGATGCATGATTTTATATTGGCTCAGTTTTCCATCAACAAAGTGGAGATGTTCCCAGTAATACCAGCGACTTCAAAGATCGAGAAGAGAAGAGCAAGCAATGTACTGAGCAGCATGTCTGGCCTGCAGTGCAGACCTTGTAACTGTCAGCTTCTACAATATATAAAACATGGCTTCTGAGCAAAGATCTTTGCTTTCCATATATCAGGCTTCTCCTCTTTGAAATGGTTTGAAGTTGCACATGTTTGCAGTGATACAGAAATTCACATCATGTAAGAGCAACAAGAGAACTTTGACATCTATTGAAGTAAGACTGTGCCCAGGCACCATAATAGACGTGCTGGATACAACAGTGAATTTGAAGTTGTCTCTTACTATTTCTAAGTGTGTGTAAAACCCTGATAGCAAATATTTGTTGGCTCCACCCTCTCTATTCTCAGGGACTAAAATTGTGCCCAGAATATTGAATTTGCTGGATAAATGTTCATAGAATGAGTAGGATCAATACTTTTTCCTACCATACACATAAATATCAAGGCCTCAGTATAGAAACTACTTTCAGCTATATTTTGGATATCCAAAGAAAATAAACCTAAAAAATATTTTTATTACAAATATAACTGGACTTGGGTTCATATTCTAGAGTCTTTGAAAAAATGTTAATGACTGTCTCATCCAGCGAATACAGTATCATCGGGTACTTTCACAAAACCTCAGTAAACGTGCAGCACACACAAGAAAGAATTCACCAGCTGACTGACGGTGATCACAGAAAAGAAAAACCTGACAGCATGTTCTAACTTCTGTATTGACCCTGGTACCACCATTTGATTTATATGATTGGAAAATTCCGTTCCAAAGATGAAAATATTGCTCACCTGGTCTTCTTCTCCTCCACCTTCTTCATCATATTTTAAAATATTATCTCTTACGTCATCTTCGGGATCGATTAGAAGTTGCTTGGCCTGGCGCTCTTTATCCCGGCGTTTCATCCATACCACAAACATCAGGACCAGGACTAGGTTGGAACATAGTACAAATATAATATGATAAATGCCATGGTTACGAAAGCCTGGCCTATCTAATCATGGTCTCCGACACTAACAATTTGGGCACGAAATGCATTTTTCCCTCTTATCTGCTTCTGGCCTCATCCTAGAAGAGACACAACAAAACCCGGGCCCTGGTTCAGGATGAGGATGTGAGCTTCCCAGGACCTCACTGGGTGAACATCTTTGTCCACAGCTTCCACGTCAACAGGAACCTTCCTGTTCTCTGTCTTTATTTGAGTTTACTAGAAAACAGATTCCCTTCACAGAATAGTTTATAAAGTCCAAGGACACAAAACAGCAGTGACACTTTTATTTAGACCAGTCAGTCATCATCACACTCTCAAATTCCCCTAGATGCCCTTTCTCCAGCTAAACAAGTGTTTTCCTGGATGACTCGTCTTTGAAAATAAAGCTGGTTCAGGAATGGGTCTTCAGCTCCTCTGCTTTTTGATTCCCAGCGGCTGTTTTTCTGCTGTGCTGTTCTGCATCTCCTTATCCAATGCATGTTTCAGCGAGAAGGCTGGGGGCTCAGTCTGAGCACTAAAATAATAGTGGGCTTTCATGTTTTACACTTATGTGCCAGGTCTGGTGTCATAAATTTTCCAGAGCTGATGTTAAAATCAGCACCAATTCATTTTCCTTCAAAATGCCATTGTCACTTCCTCGCACCTCAATCCATCATGCCTGCGTCTTCCTCGATAAGGCTGCCATAGACGCTACCTTTCAGGTGAAACTGAAACATATCCCTAAGTGCACGACTAGGAATGAATTCTATCTAAAATCTAAAGGTATCGGTTTATACCCGGAAACAAAAGATTTAATGACTTCTATTCGAGCACATTTTTTATTATTGGTCATAAAAGTAAATATCCTCCTTTAAAAGCCAGATACATGATCTCATTTGCCATTGTCCCAGGGCTAAATCTAGCAAGTGGATTATTAGTAAAGCATGCAGGTTTCAAATTATAGCCAAAGTAGTCTCCACACAGGAAGTAAAACATGCTCAGGCTTCTATAGTAATTGCTTAGAATAAAGGGACAGAATTCTAAATTACCAGAACACTTGTAAATGGAGAAAACATAAAAGAAATGGCCAACATTTTCAAGAAAGTGATTGGTGCATAGCATGATCACACAATAAACTAAGTCCTGCTGCTATTCCATAATAAAACACAGGCCCAGACAATTTATTCTTTTAACCCGCGTGTCTAGATGTGGTTCCTAAAGTATTTTCCAGTGGTTAATTTCTCAAATTCCACTGAACCAAAGATTGCAAAGTATCTTCAAAAGGAGCAATTCCTTAATCTACACTTACACTAAAGGTAGACAATTTATTGAGCTGTGTAATCATTTCCATTATCAAATGTTCTGCATGTGAAGTATAGTCTCTCACTGTTTTGTGCAGCCCTTCAAAAACAAATACCTTGATCCTCGCATGACTGGAGCAGGCTGCTGACTACACTTTTGATGAAGAAAAGCAATACACTTATTTTCTTCAATCATAACTACGTGTCATAAATTCCTGCTCAGATTATAAGTGCTCAGACTTAGGACTGTTTAACATTTATTTCTATGCAAAGCACTTTCTAAAGCTTCCCAAGCAATCAGCGTCAGAAAATGGGAAGAGGGCAAAGAACAAGTACTGGGGGAGGCTAGTTGCAGATGTGTTAGTGCTTCATTCTCAAGTAGACTCTCCTGGCCCGCCTATGATTGGCAAGACACTGTTCCGAGGTCCGATAGTTATTACATTATTTTGTAAGGCGACAGCAACAACTTACTTAGCTCAACATCTAAAAAGCAGAAGGCCTTAGAACCGAAGGGACAACGGAAGTACTCACTGAGCAGGATGATGATGCAGAGGAGGATGGCAATGATCGCCCCCGTGCCGAGCCCCGCACCCACGATTCGGTCCACATCTGTGCAGTCCCCGTTGGAGTCACACTGGCAAACCTTCACCCGCAGGACAGAAATATTGGACTTGGGAGGATTCCCCGAGTCTGTGATTATGATGGGGACTTCATAGATGCCAGCTTCGAGAAATTTTATCTTTAAATTAAGCTGAGCAAAATCACCTGTACAAAATAGGGGAAAATACAGTTTAATAGTTAATACCTAATGTGATACGAAAACATATAGCATTTTTCCAGAATTATTTACTGCCTCATTGCATACATACAGTGAATCATAACTAGGCTTTTTTGTGAAGATAATTTTTTTTTTTGCTATAAGGTCTTTTACTATCTTAAACGTTAAGGAGCTTTGAAAATACATCTAATGAGAAGATTATGAAGCATGTAAAAATGAACCTGTCATATTCAACTTCAAAACATACATTCCGATAATTAACCTCTTCTTACCATTAAGTCGAGTGATGGTCCAATTTCTCTTAATCGTTACTGGAGATAAAGGAAGATCAAAAGCAAATGGTCCAGCGTTTGGATCGATGTCATAATCGAGTGCTGTGATGTTAATTGAATTGGGGTCTGGGGTTTCACAAGTCTCTGCCTCCTGAGGTAACACTTGCGGGGCATTGTCATTAATATCAAGTAAGTAGATCTGCAGCGTTCCAGTTCCACTCATAGGAGGAATTCCTAAAAAGGGATAGAGATCACAACTGATGCTGACCTATTCTCTCTGATAAGCCTCAATTATGGTGACACTTTCCACGCTTCTAGCCTTTGTATGGTGTCCTGGGAAAAGCCAGTGGCCATAGTCCCTGAACACACTGTTTTGGGAACAAGGACACTTCCTACTTCCCTGCTAGGATGGCTATGAGCTGCTAGCACTGCTGTGCAGGAGCCGGGCATGGTGACACTATGACACCACGGGAGCCCGAGTCTTCCTTGGCCTCGCTGTGCAATATCAGGGCTCGGGCACAGCACACTCTTCTGCGCACCATGGGGAGCATTGCAGAAGCAGGACACAAGCTCCAGATCATATGGATCAGATCCTTTTGATGGAGAACTAAGATGCATGCTTGAAAGGATAGAAGAGTGCTTTGAAAGTTCCAACACAGTATGACCCAGCACAACCCTCTATAGACAAGTCACCCAGAACCATAGGCCTCATGCCAGCGAGGAACACTTGGAGAAGAGAAATGCTATTTATTGATTGGCAAACTGCCCGCAGAAGGAAGGGGTGGGCTATTCTCTGCACATCATCTCACTGTAATTCTATAAAGAGTGTTTAAACATATCTGTCTCATTTCACTGTAAAATGTTGATTCTATCACCTGATGCCATAACTTAGGATGATGATTTGGTTTTTGCTTATTACGAATATGTATCTTTGTATGTTATAAATATAAATAAAACTGCAGTCTGAAGCCCAGGGATTTAAGTAACCTAGCCAAGGTCACAAACCTAGGAAGGGGCACATATGAACATTCCAAGGAGAGCACATCTAAAAATCTCTGCCCTCTTCTGGGAGGGAGATGTGGAGTCTAAGAGCAAAGAGTTGAAGACAGAAGATAAACTGACTGCTTGATGTTTTGAGGAAGTAATAAATTTATTGTCACATATAAGATAAAATTCCTCTGATAACAACTTTATAGAACCAGGCAAGAAGAAACATTTTATCAGTGATCAAACTAAGGCACAGAGAGTATAAGGGCTTGGTAAAGTGGGGTAGGGTGGCGCACACCTGTGATCCAAGCATTTGGAAGGATGAGGCAGAAGGATTGCAAGTATAAATCCAGCTCGGGCACCCTAGGAACTCAGTGAGGTCTTGTTCCAGAGGAAGAAATAAAAAAAGGTTGTGGGCAGAGGTTAATACAAAAGATACAGAACCAGTCCCACTAACCCCACTCCTATAGGAACTTGTGCATTCCTATGGGAATTGGAACTCCTAAGGAGCAGAAGTGAGACTTCAAATCCAGCCTTGTCATTTAAACTACAGTATGTTGCATCTGTGGAGTATCCCAGCTCCACAGATTTAAGAGCTCTCTTGTTCCCCCTATCAAACACTCAAACATCCTTCCAATTAAAAAACAATCCACCCTGGTGAATGAACAGTCCGTCTGTAACTCAGGACCAACATGGATACATATAATTTTATGACTCTTTAAATCTAACCTAATGGTTCAGGATTATGGATTGTAATGGATCCATGATGGGTCACTTGTAGTTGCACCACAGAGGAGAGCGTCTGTGTACATCCGGCAGACGCGTAAAGGCAACACTAACGTGATGCTTTGACATGTGGTGGCACAAATTGTTCTTACAAAGGTCCAACTCTGAACATGGAACAGTAGCGCCCACATCAGAAAAGGGAAGAAATACTATTTTGGGTTCTGTTGCCACACGTTTACCCCACTTCGCAATCCCACTGAATCTTACACAGGACTTAAGGGATTCATTGAAATTGTTCTTATCAGAAGTATTATTAGGCATGCTTTACGAATTGTAAGGTAAAGCCCATTTTGATTAACACTTCATACTCACAGTTTCACACTAAAGACATTTTAAACATGGTCATGATTCAGTTGTGCAACTATTCACGCACAATAGAAATATTTGTTTTGAGTGGTTAGGGTAAGCCAGGTTCTTACATGTTTCTCAAAACACTGTGAGTTAGTTATCAGTACCATTGCCTTTACTTAACAGCAGCAGCAACAACAACAGACATTTAACATCCCCTAGTGAAACTTACTGTTAGGAAGACAGAGACTGGTGAAGCTGGGGTAAGGGCCCAGGAAGTCAGGTAGAACTCCAGAGCTCACACTATTAAACACAAGTCATACTGAGACCCATAAAGCAAATGAGTCTATCATTAGTTTTGCATAGGTATCGTTCACTTTAGATATCTTTTAAAAATGTGTATCTATTAATCTAAATCAATGTGAACTCAGCAGAGATCCAGAAAGAAAAAAGAAAGGACGTTAAAGAATATGTTCTAAAACCAATATTCTGATGCACACCAACTCAGTTATCTCAATTATGTACAAAATTGACTTCCAGGCCAAGGGCAAACGGCAGCAGAGAATTAGAAAGAGAACAATGCGAGTGGTACCTCCTGGGAACAGCCAGTGAGCTAAGCAAGAGGAAAATACAAAAGGACTAACTCAAAAACCACAGCACGGGGACACTGAGGATCAACTAGACCAGTCGTAAATCAGGAAGCAACATGGAGCAGGATAGGAAAACAAAAAAAAATTCACAATGAAAATGGATTCAATGCAGATAGCAAGGAAGTGAGTCATGGAAAACCCTAGTAAATGGAGCCTGAAACTTGGGCCCTGCAAATAAGTGAGCAATGGGAAGGGAAGAGGGAGAGAGGGGAGGTAGGGAGGGAGCGACACAGCCAGAGAGGGAGAGAGAGACAGAGACAGAGAGAGAGACAGGGAGAGAGAGAGAGAGAGAGAGACTGGGTTCTTAGAGTAATAAAGATCAGCTTTCTAGACAGTTCAGATGGTAAAACTCTCAAATCCTGTGTACGCAAGAGCAGCTCTGCCCCCTGTACCATATACAACACAATGGGATGGACACACTGAATACGTACCATTGTCAGAAGCAAGGAAAGTAGCATTGTACACATTGTTTTTCACGTTGGGTGATTCTCTGTCTAAAACAGCAATTGTAGTAATTTGCCCATTCACAGGATCTATTTTTAGCCAATTGGCAGGATCAGATAATTTCGTGTATCTACCAAATGAAAGGAGGGTTAAATTTAATTTTTTATATGAAATTTTAAAAAATAAGCATATTTTAAAGGTCTAATTGTAAAAATGCAGTCCATTCTTTAGCATACATTTCTGTGGAAGGTGTTTAGAAATACAGCTTTAACATGGAAAAGTACTTCTGTGGAAATGATTTCGCAGGCATATAATGTGGGTCAGGCATTCTGGAAACATCCTGTAGAGTCTGAGGGGCAGGACAAATTGGACAAGGACTGCAGAGTTCACTTTAGGCTCTTGTCCACTTCAACAGAGGATAAAGGTTTCTGAGAGAAGTACCCAAATATATCTTCTAAACAAGCAGTAGTCCTAATGCATAAAACTTGAGAAAAATTGAAAAGAAGTTGAATTTTCCATCACAGACTCCAGTGGACCCTGACTTCCAAACTCAATTCATTCCTAAGGGCTGTTTGTAACTCAAGTTAGTCAACTGCCTTCAAAGTCTCTCTCTTATATAATTGTAAACCACACTTTGTTCCAGGCAGATCTCAGTGTCCTTACAGAGATATTGGCTCACGATTTCTCAACCCCATGCAGGAAAGGATGTTGTAATGTCTAGAAGTCTTTACGGGTTAAATCCACATTTGAGGTCAAGTGGAAGGACAAGTGGCTGGCATTTATTTGCGTTGTAACTTAAAACTTTAATTGAACTAAAATTCCAGTCAGAAACCAAGTTGTTCATAAGTCAGGCCAGTTGTAATTCAAGGGTCCACTGCATTTCTAAAATAGTTTCCCATTTCTCACAAAACAAAATAAGTCTCACTGGAGTAATCCCCACAATTCCATCCTTACTAGGCTCCCTGACATGGGGGTCTCACCTCATATTTGCATCCTTTCCAAGAAGTCCTACAGGCTTGCCTCTCTTTCAGTGCATTTACTAGTTTAACTCCATTTTTATGAGGGTGGAACTTAACTTTTCAAGCCTGGACTGTCAGTGTGGACTTTGGAGAAAATATGCTGTCTTAGAGGTCAAGGCTATAGGGTTTCAATTAATTAGGAATTTAACTGTCTGACTTTGAATGTATGGCAAAATGGAGAATAAGGGCAGTTATCTGTTAGCAGCAATTCTGGAAGAAGTTAAATAAATGATGAGCTAATTTTAAAAATGATCATCACTAGCTAAGGATAATAGCCGCTTGGGGTTCGTTCTGCCAGTCACCTACTCCCTCGTCAGGAAGATAGAAGGTTTTGCTGAGGCTGGATGTCTTTAGACAGACTTTATAAGTTCATTGTACAGGTAAGAGATGAAAATAATTGGCTCTTAGATATTATTTTTGGTGTGAGTTTTCTTTCTGATGTGTGTAGGAGAGATAAACATAAAAGTCATAAGCCTTTGAAAATTCCCTATTTAATCACTGTAGAAGTTTTCAGTGTTTGGTATAAGGGCCTATGTTAAAAAGAAAAAATCTTTTTTAGAAAGACACGGGGACAGAAACAAAGGTAGAGAATCTGGCTTTTTCAAATATGTAAGTCGGTGTGTCTTGATATCTTTTATCTAATATGCTCATTATCCTTCTATAAGGAAAATTTAAAGGATTCAAAATTATCTTGGAAAATGTTCACATCTTGGTGAGTCTTTTCTCTGATTATAGAGAAATGAAGAAGCTTTTCTCTTTCAAGTGCTAGACTACTTTTCTGCAAGACCCAAAAGATATTATAATTAGACTGAGAAATAAGAAACAAAATAAAATTATAATCAGAGTTTAGTTTCTTTTATTTATTTATTTATTTATTTATTTATTTATTTTTGAGACAGGGTCTCGCTTTGTGGTTCAGCCTGGCCCTGAGCTCAGCCTCAAACTCACATCGCAGCAATCCTCCTGCCTCTGCCTCCCGAGTGCTGGGATTACAGTTGTGAGCCACCACGCCCGGAACTGTGGTATGTGGTACTGATGGCTGCTGGGGTGAGTCTCCACACCAAGTACTGTTATGTGGTTACCAGGGATCGAACCCGGGTCCTTGCGCTTGAAAGACAGGCGCCGGAACCACTGAACTATATCCCTGGCCCCAGAGTTTAATTTCTAATGAAATTTCCTCGAACAGTTAATGAAATGGATCTTATGCATGGCATGGAACAGATTTTAAGTGACAAAAATAGCATAAACAGCATTTCTCACCTAATACTTTGCTGCACGTATCGATCTGGGTCCTGAGCAGTGAATGTGGTCAACATGGTCCCCGCACGAAGGCCTTCTTCCTGCCGAATGATCTTAGGATTGGGGGCAAAATAAGGGTTCTCGTTGACATCGATAACTGTAACAGACACAGTCGCGGTCGACTGAGGGGGGTGCTGAATGCCTTTGGCTAAAGATGCTTCATTTTCTGCAGCCACAGTGAGGACAAACATACTGTTTGTTTCAAAGTCGATTGGCTGAGAGGGAACAAACGAAAACAAGAATATTTGCATCCTGCAGTACATCAGTTCCATTTCTGAAATAGTTTTGTACTTCCTCACTATACCATATGATTGTTCTCAAACTTCTGCAAAACACACATTAGCAAGGTCAATGACTAAAATACTTCTTCCAATTTCAACTATGTATGCATCTTAGGTACTTTAAAGCGTTATGTTCACTAAATAATGCATATGTCTGTTGCACAGATCCATTTATTTAGAAATATGTAAAAACTTGATTGCTTTTTAAAAACATTTGTTGACCCTAAATGCTAGTAAGTATTATGTGGTCCGGTAAAAATACCTTCAAGTCTCCAACACAGAGACAAAGACCACTCCTGATCCAGGAAACCTTTCATCAGTCTGTGATGAACAAAAACTACAAAATAATGGTTTTTCCATAGATCTAAACTTATTTAATATAAAAGTATCTTTGATAATTTGAAATATACATTTCAAAGTACCAGAATATACATACATACTGCTTTTTAAAATGATTGTGTTGAAAGACTTTTGATGAAAAGGTTATTTTCTTCCCTCTTACCTGGCAAACTCAAACTCTGGCTGTTTTACAAAATAATTCTGACTCTGTTACTGTTTGTAAAATTTTCAAGTCTAAGAATAATGCTCTAAATTAACCCAATTCATGCGAATACTGACTTTCAAAGTTCCACCAAATCCTGCTGTCACTAGAATGCCACAGAAGTCAAGTAACCAGATTGGACTTTCACCCTTAATTTCCCCTGATTACCTTCTTCTAGAGAAGCTGGAAATAAGTACACTGCATGGTAATAACAGGGAGAGAAAGAGCACTGAGAGCTGTCTTGCCCTCACTGGGGACTTAGAAATGATCAAGAGCTGCAGCTCTTAAGAAAGCCACATTATTAGCACAAAGGACAGCGGCTTCCAAACAGGCCACATCATCCTCCAGTCTACAAGTACACACACAGTTTTCATCTGCAACTCTCCAGGTCAAATTTCTTTTCTCAGGTATTTGAAACAAGACAGAAAAGAAGCCAGAAAGTAAAACTGTAATATTTAACTGATTTCATGAGGCACAGAACATGTCCCTGACATAGCATCCTCTTAGACAGTAGGACTGACACATTTACAATTTCTGAAGGGATGTGGGACTCACCCTCACAAAAGTGCTGTGATTGGGAGCTGTTATTTACCCACCATTTCTGCATAAAAATAGAGGTTAAAGAGGTGAAGCAATTAGATCTGGTCACTCATGTTACTGTTTGGGTCAAAAATGTCCTCCAAAGTCTCGTAGGTTCAGAGGTAATGCTCGGCTGCTATGACTCATGGCTGCATTCATAGGGCCTTGTGCTCTTGGGAGGGGTGTCACTGGGGGGGGCAGGATTTAGAAAGGTGTGTTCTGTCCCTTGTCCCTCCCTTTTTCCAGATCTGACTCCTGACTATCATGGCTTGATCAGCTTCCCTCTGCCACGCCCTTTCAGCAGGCCATCTCTGCCCAGAACCAGTGGGTTGAGCACTAAACTTGTTAGGTAAACAGTGAAGACCCAGTAGTGAGACTGAACTTCCTGGGGAACCGTAACTCCAAAGAAGAGTCTGAGTCAGCTGAGTTATCAAGCTGGGTCTTTCATGGATAGGGTTAAGGGGCTGGTGGAATGGACTGATTTGGCATGAGAAAAACAGTGTCAGGAGACTGGGGGAGCAACAAGCACAATGGCTAATGTTGTGCTAGGGTACACTAGGATGGGCTGCTACATCCCAGCTGAAAAGGTAAGTTGACTATAATGTGGAAGCAAACTGTGATCATTCTCGGAGCTTAGGCACTTGCTCAGGATCTCAGGTGGTGGGGGACAAATCGGGCAGGGTGGTCACACCTCTAAGAACCCTCTAAAAGTATGAGCCAAAATGAACCCCCCTCATCCTTCAAGCTGTGGGTGTTGGATATCCTGTCCCTGCAATGGGTAAATGACTCACACCTATCACACAGGTGTCAAGGACAGACCTAGGATTCAAACACAGATAGTGGAGTCTGGGGCTGCAGGTCTTGGTCACCACTCTGTATCCATTCAGAGATTTGCTGACCCATCCCATCATGTGTATGTAGCACATAATTCTTGACCATGGGCAGCTTCATGCACATCTGTCTGTAAGGCCAGCACCTGGGTTTCCTTACAAATCAGGAATGCCTTAGTGGAATACGGAGTAGTAAATCTGTTTAGTGCATGGCTAAAAGGAAAGGATGCTCACTCAAAAAGCTTTTATGTTATAGCTATGTATTTCCTCTATCTGAAGAATATTCTTTTGCACGAAGCACTGAATTGTTTTTTTGGACAAGTCCGAAGAACCAATTTGACACTGTCTTGAAAACTGCATTGACAGCAACAGTCTTGATGCAAAACCTCTTACAAATCTAGGCTCTCTTCTTCCTGTCTGTTCCATTATACCTCAATCACGTTCTTATGCCTCACTCACTACCTGGCGACAGGCAAGAGCTGCAGACACAGGGGTGGGGTGGATGTGCGGGTGGCCTGGTCAGTGTGTTGTATCATTCTGAACAGGTGTCAATCATGATCAAACTCGGGATGAGATAAATCACTAAGACATCAGCTCCACTGACAGCTAACATTGCTGAGGACAGTCCTGGCTTCAGACTGTTCAAAACTGATTGGACAATTATCATATTCCAGTGATTAGGAGTGCCTGTGTTGATTTCAACTTCAATATAAATTACAAAGAACATGTGACCTGCCAAACAGGTATAGATTCTAGATGTAGAGATGTTTGGAAAAAAATAGTACATGATTTAGTGATTCAGTAGCAAAATAATGGAGTGGGGAGACCTAGTCTGGCCCCCACTGAATGGCTGTTAGAGCTCAGTGGCCCAAGGAGCACTTACTTTCACCACGGTGACTAACCCGTCGTTGCTGTTCGGATCTGTCTGAATGGCGAACCGTCCAGTGGAGTCTCCATGGCTGATCTTGTACACGGCATTCCAGGCTGGTGTGTGGGGCTGGTCCTTGTCTGTCACTGTCAGATTTGCCACTATGACATCCACCCTATTCTCAGGGACTTCCCCATAGAACTGCAAGAAGACAAATTCTTGGAGTGAGGAGGACAAGTGAAGGACATGTTTTCTTGATCACCACCCGGCCCTCATTTTCCTGTTCATTAAATTTTTACTATGCACACTCAGCGAGGAGACTGGTAATGTGGGTAATCGCTGCAGTTATGTTGGATTTTCAAAATACTGTAACACATCTTGGTTGTCTTACTACTCTTTTCACAAATTATGCTGCGGTTTCAATGGTCCTGAAATCAGCCCCTATTTGTGAGTGTGTGGTTGATTAGCCTGAGGACAGGAGAATGGGTCTGTCTGTAGGAAATACTTTTATTTGAGATATAGACAAAATATACACTGACAATGTAGCAAAAAATGAGTTATATAGCCCATATGTCTGCAAATATCTGTAAGAATTTTGTAACAGGGCCGGGGAGTTAGCTCAGTGGTTCCGGCGCCTGAATTGCAAGCGCAAGGACCCGGGTTCGATCCCCGGTAGCCACATACCATACTGGGCATGGAGACTCACGCCCCACAGCAACCAGTGCCACATACCACAGTGCCGGGCGTGGTGGCTCACGCCTGTAATCCCAGCACTTGGGAGGCAGAGGCAGGAGGATTGCTGTGATGTGAGTTGGAGGCTGAGCTCAGGGCCAGCCTGAACCACAAAGAGAGACCCTGTCTCAAAAAAAAAAAAAAAAAAAGAAGAATTTTGTAACAAAAGCACAGTATTTTCTTAGGATATTAGTTTCAAGTAGCCTATTTTGACATCATTAACAATGAACTTGTCTCTGATAAGTGAGCCAACTCTTCAGATGCTGGCGTTCAAGCCCTGGTGAGGGCAAAGATGGACTCTGCAACCAACCTGCCATGGATTTCAGCAGGTCCCATTTCTATTTAACACATTTATAATTCCTGGCAAAACTTCTCCATAGTGGACTACAGGCCTGAAATTCTGCGAGGGACAGGAGGTACTTACCGTCATGGCAGTAAATTCTGGAGGATTGTCATTGACATCCGTCACCGTGATGATA
Organism: Petromus typicus; assembly: GCA_004026965.1. Taxonomy (NCBI): domain Eukaryota; kingdom Metazoa; phylum Chordata; class Mammalia; order Rodentia; family Petromuridae; genus Petromus; species Petromus typicus. Next base: position 26,845 of record PVIR01009067.1, on the reverse strand, counting down.
GCTGTGGCAGTGTTTGAGAGGCCATATGTGGGATTGCCTTCCATGTCTGTAGCTTGAATTATTAATGTATACTGTTGCACTTTCTAAAAAGACACAAAGATAACAACTTAAGCGAAACTAACTCCTCAGGAAGACATAACATTTGTTCCGTAAATGGCTCTTTATTACAAGCACAGAGTATGGCACCATTTATTCTTATGAACATTACTTGAAACTTTGCAAGTGGAGTTTACTTTAACTCACAAAACACAGATCTGGTCTTTGTCTAGAGATTTAATTGTGTATATTCACCTCTACACTCAGGAAGCACTTCGTGGCAGATGTGTGAGACTCACAGCCAGGCTCAACCTCCATCCAGTTTTAACCTTTTCCTTTTCTTCACAAGACTGTGATCTACATTTGAATCTTTTGATTACTATATACTTTGTCATATGGTCATTTTTACTCAGGTTAGGATACTAAAGGCCATGAAGAAAAACAGCAGAGGTAAAAGAAGCATATACTGCTAGTGCAGTATATATATTTTCCTTTTCTATCTTCTTATGTAGTGTCTATTATACTAAAGTGAATTTGTCCCCCCTGGTACCCATTATTACAGATGGTACTACTCAGGAACTATACACGAAAGCAAATTAAAGCCTTTATGTTTATATGGTTACTTTGGGAAGTAGCGGCTATGTAATACTTGTATATTCAAGGGACTAACCTTTGGACATAGCCCTCCTTATGTCCTGTTTCCAGCACAGGCTTGGAGTGGATATAAATTTGGATACACTTATCTGTAGAGGATTTTCGTCTGACAGACATCCATTACTTACTTTTAAATTACAGACTGCTTCAAAAGGCAGCCAAATTAAACTATGAGAAAAATCTCCAGATTGTCTGAGAAATCTACAGCACTACCGCACAAACAAGAAAACCTAAGCAAAACCAGCATCTAAAATCATTTAGAAAATTGGCACAGTTTTTTAAAAGATGATTTTTACAATGTTAAAAAATCATGAACAATAAGCTGTTAGTTCACATAAAAACAACAAAATATCACTGTCACTGCAGAGTGTGATTTCCCCGATTCTAAATATAGTTAGCACTGTGAATGGCCATTCTTAAGAAGAGATTTCTGGAGCTTGGATAGAACAGGCACAAATTGTAGCTTTTGATTCAGTTGTTAGGAGGGAGGGGAAGGGAAAGAAAGGAGTAGGAGGAAAAGCCAAACCCAAGCATTAGATTTTAAGTCTGTCCACCCAAATGTCAATCTCAAGTGGTTATTTATTGTCTTTCTAAAAAAGAAAATAGCATTCTCTTTCTTTTTTTTTTGAATTAAAAAACCCACAAAGCACTAGTGCTGGCTGAACCGTTTTAATTTTTCTAAGCCATAACACTTGACCATAGTGTTTAGGTCGGCTGCCGCACTGCTCAATGGCTTCCTTTCTTGGCCAGGAACATCACTTCAGTTTAATGCTCTCTCATTTACCCAGAATTCAGCAGGGTATCCTGTTCAGCTTTCCTGCTGAAAATTGTGAAAATAAAACCTTGTTATAACTTGAGGAATACCATTTTGTTACCTGCTGGTTTTTTAAACTGATGGATACTTTTTTTAAAAAAAAGAACTTATTTTCGAAGATTTAAAAAATCTTCAAAGTGGATATCAGATGGAGATGCAGTAACTTTCTGATATGCATTCTAAGAATATCTTTAAAGTACATAAACATGATATACTTTACAATTTGGAATTGAACTGAAATATTGGAATCAGTAGGTAAGATTTCAAATTTCCTACTGTGTCAAACTTGCCTTGAAATCTTTAAATATCAAAAGTACATTTCTTTTTCTCAAAGAAAATATCTGTTCTAAAAAACAAATCTGCTTGGTGAACAATATAGTCTCTACTTTTAAATCCCTGATTGGTAAAAACATTCTTTAATTTAGTAAGGAGGACTTGATAATCTGTTTCAGGGAATCAAATCGTCCAGCTTCTTGCCTTACTTAATCACTCAGCATCTGGTTCTGAGCCACTAACATTTCGATTCCCTCGGAATCTGACTTCCCACTCACAATCTCTCCTTGGATCCAGGGACTCTGCTAGAAAGCATTTCCTCATTTCCTGCTTTAGAGGAGATACAATCTCAACTTGTCTGCTTGTTATCACTCTTCTCTCTGTGATTCACTCACTTTTCCAAAGCCATCAGCTCCCATTCATTCAGCCACACGTGGAGCTTTTGTCTGGTCTCCTCAAAAGGCTCCCGGACCCCACCCTTGCTCTGGCAATTCTCCCACCCAGCAGGTCTGGACCAAGGTGACTTGTACTCTCCAGAGGTCATTTTCTGTGGTCACACTGGAGGTTTGCTGATATCTCATGGGGGGAGGCCAGCGATTCTGCTGAACACGTGGAAGACAAGACTTGTCCGAGGCAGATTTATCCATTTCAAAAGGTCAACAGTGCTGTGAGTTACCGGAATCCTCTTTCTTCTATTCTGAGCTTGACAAACACAAGGGAAAAGTCACCTTTGCGATGACCTCTTAATGTCCTTGAGGCAGAACAGTTTGGGCCCTCAGGACTATTTCCTCTAACCATCTTGAAAATGTCACAGTAATTTCTTTAAGAAAGTGTGTCTTCCTTCTCTTCCTTCCAGGTCTAACACTGGGCATCTCCTGGCTCTTCCCTGAAGTGAAGAGCCCCAGGAAGGTTAACTTTTTGAATCCATTTAGAACACTGAGGACTTGGAGAGCTGCTCTGGGAAGTGGCAAGAACAATGTGATAAGAGCGTTTAAACTGACAGGCATTCACGGCAATGTGTCTTTTACTATAACAAACTTCAAAAAAAAAATCAACATTTACCTTTGCTTTGTTTTAAAAAAGATTGTACCACACGTGTCTGTTCTTGCCCAAAGTCTGCTTTTCTGCAGGGCTCAGCCTTGTCCCTGTTTGTGTCCCTGCTGAGAGCCTGACCCACGTGGCTGGATGACTGGAGGGAGGAGAAACCCCCAGCCTTGCCCTGCTTTCTGTACATCATCTTAGGTTAAGAAAAAGTCACCTCCTTATTTACATGCTTAGCTACAATTTATTTATTAAAACTTACGCTGAGAGCATAAACCAGCTATTTCTCAAACCGCAGTGATTCATATGCAATCTTTCCAATTCTGCCATCTCTTTGCATTTCTATTCCATGACTCATTTCCTATTTATCTCTCTCTTTTAAAGCTTATATAAATTTATTATAAAACTACCATGAAAGGAAAACTGGTATCACTTGGCATAAATAAAACTGCAAAGAATATGATTCCTAAGTTCTGGTGGTTTCTCTCTGGTCAAACAGCTAAGAGGTGTGGGGTCTGCTGTTTCCACAATTTTGTCTGGATGTATAAACTCATTCATTGAGTGACTGCACCTGCAGCATCCTTTGAAACACTGAAGAATAACATCACTGAGAGAAGAGGTGAAAAATCTCTTGACAGAATTCACTGAATCTCTGCTAGCTGCCTGGAAGAGTGTAATTTAATTGGGTAAAATGGTTAACAAAGCCAGATAACGCCTTGTTTGCATCATGTGATGGGAATGGACAGAAACTGACCATAGATCAGATGTGTTATGCAACTGCACTGGGAACCTGAAGAAGTGACACAAGGATCATTTAATATGGGGTCCCGGCTGTTCCTCCCAGCTGGAGGGGGGTAAACACACAGGAGGCGTTTAGCAGGAAGCCGAGAACTTGATGACCAAAGAGACTGGGGCTTCTGGATAAATTATACACAGTAAAGGGAAACAGACATGACCTTGAGAGGCGAGGGAGGGCGTACTGGTCCCTTGAAATAAGATATCAATCATACATCAGGTGCAAAAGTAACAGACTTGCTTTTGGATGCACAGAAGAGGTCTGATTTGGACAGGTAGATGACAATGTCAACAAAATTCAGGAGGGAAGAACAGGTGTGTGAGTCACAGTTCATATTATGGTCACCCCAACTCTCTCATCTCAAGGTGTTATCACTCTTCTTTCTGTGACTCACTGTGAAAAGGAACTATATTTTATACACATATATTTCTTCCCTGCATGTGGAACAGTGTTCTAAAGACCCTGACAAGAAGATGCACTGACTTACTGTGAGGGAGCACAAGTATCTGGCAAAGTGTTAAGCGTGCTATACCTTATTTCATTTATTCCTCACAATAATCCTTTCAGGTAAAATTTTCTCTATATTTTACAGACAAACCAAGGCTTTGAAAGGTCAGTACACTTGCCGTGGATGGCCAGCCATGACACAGATGAGACCTACACCCAGGTGTGTCTAAGGCTATACTCTGTGACGTCATTGCTCCATTAAGTAAGTGCTGTCTCAGACATGCAGAGTAGCCATGGGCTGAGGGTCCTGGCATGACCTGCAGGCCTAGTTACTTGGGGGACGAGGACAGCAGGACCACTTGTCCTCGTGAGTGGGAGACCAGACTGGCCAACACAGCAAGGCCATGTAAAATCCAGGTGGGCCCAGCTGTGCATACCTGTAATCCCAGCACTTGGGAGGCTGAGGTGGGGGGACTGTCAATTCAAATTCCACCTGGGCATGTTCATGAGAAACTGTCTCTAAATTTAAACAAGTAAGTTTAAGGCTGGGGATGTAGCTTTTAGTGAATGGTTTCACTGACATGACTGAAGCAAAAAGAAAAGAAAACGATTCCCTGGGAAGCATGGGCACATGTTGAGTGGGGGCAGCGGCAGGAGGCCAGGCTTCCGGTGGGTGGGTGAGGATGGAGTGGGGCTCACTGCTGGGGAAGGCTGCCTTTTGGGTAGTCTGCTGTCAGATGGAGGAATGCCTAATGATTGCACAGTTCCAGGCTTCCCGTTCCAGGTGAAATGGTGACGAGCAGCTGCTTCCCCAGTGGTGAGAACAGGAATCTCAGTGGTTCCCTGGGAATGTAGCCTGAGTACACAAGGATGTAGGCAGAGACCCCATGCATGCCTGGGAAAGGGCCAAAGACCTGGTTTCATTAAGTGAGGATTAGCCTGGCATGCTGTGATGGGAGGGGTGAGTTTCCGCCAGGAGAGAGGACGAGAACAGACTCCACTATTGCAGCAGAAATCACAGGTAGTTAGGGCAGAGAGTAGGAAACTGAAGCTTTCAGACAGAACCTAATTGAGGGCATCAAGGCAAAAGGCTGTAAAACAGGAATCATTCCTTCTTTGACATGAGAAAAATTATGTAGAGGAGTAGAAGTGATGGGGAGCTCATTTAGCAGATGCTGCTGCCATTTATGAGAGCAATGAGGAAAATGAGCACTAAAATTGATTGCGTATTGAGCTGAAGCAACCCTCATCCCAGGTCACACAAACATTTCAACCATCCCACGATATAAGTAGTATTGTTTTTGGAGACAGGGTCTCACTATGTACTTTAGGCTGGCCTTGAACTCACTATGTAGCCCAGGTTGACCTTGAACTTGCAGTGGTTCTCCTGCCTCAGCCTCTGGAGTACTCGGTTTCTAGGAGTGCACCACTATGTCTGGCTTCTAAGTGGTATTTTTCCCTCCATTTGTAAATGCAGAGCCTGAAGTCATAGGTCAAAGAGCCCACAAGGAGCAGAGGTGAGTGTAAACCTGGTGAACCAGCACTGGGCACTCTGTCCAAAAGAGGCTAAGACTGGATAAGGCGGTGGCTACAGCTTTTGGAGAACCTAAAGAATACCTTTTAAACTTGGAGATTAAAGAAAAATAAAAAACCTTGAATTTCTGTAAGCATTGTAATGAATAGGAGTTTCATCACACAAACGTGTCAAATATCCTGAGAGAAGGACAATTGAAATTACTTTCGATAAAAAGGAAAGTGTGAATTCTAATAGAAATAAAAGAATTTCAAGCCTTCACAAGGCCTGAAAAAGTCAAAGTAATTTATTCCCTTCCTTGGGCAGAATTTCCATAAACCATCCAAGATAGATATTTTTTCCTACGTTAAATGACTTTCAGAGAAGCAAGATTTTCCATAATTTTTTCTAATAACTCATTGTTGTATTTAATAATTTTACTGTCAAGAAGCAATTTCTCATCTTGTATCTAACCCAAGATTCTATGAGAATCTCAAACTCATTTCTGCACTGTCACCGAGGGGCGGAGGAAGGGTTCTCTGACCACTGGCAGATACACTGAGCCACTCTTGAAGCTATGCCTCCACCCTCTGCACTAAATACAGTCTCTCTGACTTTTAAACACTGTTGGATTGCTTTAGGAAAATGGTCTTTAATTCTTCATGCCCTCTTTTCGCATAAGACAGCAGGCTAAATGTAATACGACTATTACTGGATGAAAACAGAAATGAAACCCCATTTCTTTATCTCAGAATGACAGCGTGAATGAAAGAGAAACATTAGAATTGTGAACTGATCTAAATGTACTTGGAATGTGAGCAACCTGGCACTCAAGAAAGAATATTGAAAAATATCCCATAATCTCCTAAAATACAGCATTCGTGCTGAGTTTATTGGCATATAAGAAGAGTGTTTCATACCATAATGGGAAAGGTAAAAAAAAAAGCACACATGTTTGGAATATCACTGAGCTGGAAAAACTGCAAAAACTCATTTCAACAATCTCTGATGCAAAACATTCCTAGAAGAAGAATCACTGGCGGGTGGAAGTTAATAAGTACAGTGTCGTGGGCACAGATCTCAGCTCCATCTTGAATAGTCATTTTAATTGGCTCATATTACTTTATTATAGTGCATCTAGCACTATCTGGTGTGTATAATTAATTGTAATGACAATATTTTCTTTGATCCAATTTAAATGAATGCTACTATAGCAAATGAAGAATTTGAAAAAAAAAAAAAAAAAACTACAGTAACTTCCAGAATCCTTGTCAGTGATGTTTCTTCTGAAGCGCGTAATGCTTCCTTTTGATATACATGATCTGAGGTCTCACTACAGTAAAAACTGGCTCAAGCAGAAATCTACAAAGCATGAATCCCTATGAGTTGGTATTTTGATAACTCACTTGATTATTATGAATGGCTGAAATAATGACCTTGAGGATTTGTGAGAATATGGTCTGTAAAACAGGAATCATTCCTTTTATTAAGAGTTTTATTAGGGTTTTACTCGTCATGAAATGATATAAAGAGAAGATGAATAAAAAACTAAACAATCCAGAAGTGGGCCAGGGATTTAGCTCAGTGCTTCTGACGCCTGCCTTGCAAACGCAAGGGCCTGGGTTCCATCTGGTATCCACATGAAACAATCCTGGGAGTGGAGACTCACACCTACCAGCAATCAGAACCACATACCAAAGTGCTAGGCATCGTGGCTCACACCTGTAATCCCAGCACTTGGGAGGTAGAGGCAGAAGGATTGCTGTGAGTTCAAGGCGCAGGTCAGGGCTAGCCTGAACCACAAAAGCAAAACCCATAAATAAATAAATAAAAATAACCCAGAAGTACAACATTATATGAAAGGTACAGGATTTCCAGGCAGAAGGAAATCTTGTGATCAAACACACAGAAATATACAGGAACACCTGGGTGGAAGGCTGTCACACTGAGATATCCCACCTGGAAATGTACAAACCAGCCACTCTCAGAGTGACTGAGATATTTCAATGGTATTTCATGATATTTTAATCTCTTCAATGTTGTGTGCCTTTCCAACAAAATATAAGGCCAGAAAAGTGTTTCTCTACCTTTACAGTTTTAAATGTTTGTCATTAGAATGAAATGTATATATATTAGTGTTCAAATCCATTGCATACATTAATCTTAGAGCCATGGAGTACGTTCCAATAGAGAACATAATCTCTTTGTACTAAATGAGGTTCTCACAGACGCTACAAAAGCAAGAATTACAAACATTTATTTGTAGCCCCTTAAAACTGTAAGACTCAAAAGTGCCTCTAATATTATACAAACATTATTTGGTTATGATGTTTAACTGAGCTCCTAATGAAAATTTGTAATTATAAAGGAAAACTGAAAAAATACTAAGAATATTAAAAAATAGATACTAGAGGATATTGACTTAACTTAGTCATTTACAACACTATGTAGGCTAGCAATGATGTATCTAGGATACATATATATTGTAACCAATAGAAAATTCTGTAAAAAATCAAATGAAAGATCTCTTAAAGCAAATTAGCATAATTTTCAGGCTGGCCTTGAACTCACTATGTAGCTCAGGTTGGCCTTAAACTTGCAATGATCCTCTACGCTCACCTTCTTGAGTCCTGGGACAGCAGAAATGTCGTTGGGACTACATTACTAAGAATAACAGTGTGACTAGATTGTTACCTGACGTTAAAGTATATGAGAAACTGCTCACGTTTAAGACAGAAAACAAATTCAAACAGTTTCTGGCTGCCTTACTTCTCGATCAAGTCCAGCTGCCACTGTGACGATATCTCCAGTCTGATTGTTGATTGTAAACATGCTGGGTGAAGGGCTGCTTGGAGCCTGGGACAGGATTCTGTACCTCAACATCCCATTTAGGGCATTCGGGTCATCATCATCAATAGCAGTTACAGGCATCACATATGTTCCTAGAGACAGTGGACATGAGAAACAATTCATTAGCCTGTTTCAGGGTCTCCAAAAAGAAAGTCTACATCATACTGGGTAAGTCTACTTTTTGCCTTTTCAATACCAACATTTCATATCAGATGATTAAAAACACCATTTTAAAGAATTCAAAACAAAATGTAGATAGTTGAAGGTTATAAGATATACATATTTGTAGAGTTAGTTTATCCATAACTTAGAAGTCAAATTCACTCTATGATTCTAAAAAGGTTCCCCACAGGCTTTAACTTATATAAAATGCAAATAAGAAATACAGATGCTATTGGAAATGTATTTCACAGTGGCTGATTTCTTCCCTTGGTCAGTCATATATTTGCCTGTTAGGCAATGATATTTAGAATGGATGCTGAGTGCGGTTCTTTCCAGTGCCTAAGCCACTTGCTGAAAGTGAGCTGTGTACACAGCAAGCAACACTCCATTACTTGGGTCCTAAGGACCCAGCTCATGCATTACCGTTTTGGTACACTGAATAGGGATTTGGCACTGTGCATCAATGTTTTCCTTGGAGACTGAAAGAATACAGTAACTAACTTAAGGACTTCAACATATGGGACACTTTGGAAAATAAATCTATAAAGAATAAAAAGCAAATATGTCCAAATGAGCTACACAAAGTGCAATGGAGAAGTCACTAAGAAAAGCAGTTACTGTTTAGAATGCTTTGTTTTATGGTATTTTTTTTCAAGACCTGAATCTTAAATTTTCTCTCTCTTGCCCACCTTCTTTGGTTTTTTAATAGAAAAATTCTGCCTTTGCTCTTCTGTGCCTGCCTGGTACTTCTCCAGCCCAGATTTAACTTGATTGAGACGCCACATGCATTTATGCAATTGCTCCAAAATGAATGTATTTCTCATGTCTTACAAATGTATGCTAATAACAAACTAAAAGGAAGAATAATTAATTAGTCATTGCTTGGTTACACTGATCAAATTTTTTTTCAGAGCTTGCCCCTCTAGACAAGGAATGCTTTTTAGTTATGTACTATCTCTGCACCTTTATTGTTCCCCAAATTTTATTTTACATTGTTTTGTTTGCTTGGTTTCTCTTCCCAACTTAGAATCGAAGCTCCTGCAGGGTGGAAATGTGCTCATAACTGCTGAATGCTTATGGCCAGAGTGGGCCCTGGAAGAAGGCACTTGATCATACGTTTGTGATGTGGAATTCGCTAATTGTTAGGCTAAAAAAGTGCATTTCTGAACCTTGAGCCAAAATACTGATACATACAACTTAACTCAAATGATAACACATTAAGAAACCTTACCTCGAACTTACAGAAAAACCACAGGAAATACATTTATGAGATGTCTTTTCTTTCTTTTTTTTTAAGGTTTTTTGAGACAGGGTCTCACTTTGTGGTTCAGGCTGGCCCTGAGCTCAGCCTCAAACTCACATCACAGCAATCCTCCTGCCTCTGCCTCCTGAGTGCTGGGATTACAGGCGTGAGCCACCACGCCTGGCACTGGTATGTGGTATTGGTTGGCGCTGGGGTGGGTCTCCACACCCAGTATTGTTATGTGGTTACCGGGAATTGAACCCGGGTCCTTGCGCTTGCAAGACAGGCGCCGGAACCACTGAGCTATATCCCCGGCCCTGAGATGTCTTTTCTTGTAGTGATCACCAATAGTCTTTTATTTATGGTTAATTTAAATGGAAATCCATGGTCAAATGCACAATAGCTTGAATGGGTTACTTTTGTCAATATTTGCGAAGCACCATATTTTATAAAGTTTGAAATAATAGAGGGGAAAACACTAAACAGTTTTTAGAAATAAAACTTCTACAGTCAAAAAAAAAAAAAAGCCCACTGTTGATCTATTTTGGGGATATCTGTGTAAGGTGTGTCTTGGTGAGCATATGTTTAACATGCTTCAGTTATGCTGTATTGTGAAGCAAAGAAGAGAGCTCTCTGACAGAGAGGTGGGCCTCCTGCCCCGGCATGTCCTTCCTCCGGGTGCTCCCCAGCCCACCACTCTTTTCTGAGGACGCAGACCAGTGCACGTGGACCAAGCAAAAGCACATGTAGGGCACAGCTGCTTACATCAAGAACATCACTATGCCCAAGAGACTTGCATGGAGTGACAGAGGACCAAAGTATTAGGAAGCTCAGTTTTAAAGCTAAGCCTTCACAAACTGCAAAATAAACAGCAAATTAAATCTCTCTAAACACCAAATATCCTCAGGAAGGCTAGCCAACCTTTTACCACTGCTATCCAGACTACTGCCTTGTCCACTAGAGTTTCACACTAAATAGGGCTGCGCATCATACGTATTTGACTATGACTAAAATCAGCAGTGTTTTCTGCATAAGATCCTAACCTTGGTCAAACACCACATCACAGCAGTGAGGCTTTTGGCCAGTGCTGTACCCATGCCGGCCCAAACTGACCTAGAAGAGGAGCACAGGACCTTAGTGTCATGCAGAGAGGAAACGGCCAGTTCACAGAGGGCAGTGGTCAAGCTCTTCCCAAGGCCTATCCTGCCGTGGTTTTTGTTTTTGCTTTTGTTGATACCTATATCTGTATCTGTGTGAGTTCCACTGTGGCATTTTCATACATGCGTAACATGCTTTGATAATCTTCATATTACTATTACACTCTTTTGTTAACTCCCCCACCAGGACCCCAGAACACAAGTAGCTGTAAAGCTGTCCAGCTTTTTTTTTTGTGGCTACAGCATCCCTGTGGTTGGATCTGTACTTAGTGGACAGAGAGCCTCTTGTGACCTGGAGCTGCCCTGGCTATGTCGGCACCAGTATAAGTTCCTATGGAGTCATACAGAGCAGAATCCACTAGTGTAGGGTGCACTGTTTTTAATGATGCAAAAAATCATCATGAAATTGGAAAAGGGCATATTTATTTTTACTCTACCATTGTGTTTGCCCTAAATTACCTTCCCACTATGAGAAAAGAAAATGGTAGCAAAAGGCTCATACAACTTCTCCTTTTCTTGCTTATAGGATCATGCCAGTTATGCAACATGTCCTCCAGTCATCTCCCAGGTATTATTTCCAAACTTACCGGGCTTCGATCCCTCAGGAACGGTTCCATTCCAGACCTGGTGCAAGAACTCAGGTCTGTTATCATTCATGTCAATAACATTGATGACAATGTCAATGGGATTCTCCACCTGATTGCCATTAATATCTACTGCATGCGCCCTCAACTGCAAAAGTAATTAGAAAACAAAGGTACTTAGCAGATCTGTCTGCAAGAAGGTTCCAGTATGCAATCAGAGAGCTACTCATATAGCAAGAATGGATGGTGCAAAAACAAAACTGTTCTTCCCTAAAAATCTTGTCAGGGTCGTATAAGTAGCATGGATCCAGTGAAAACACACCACCCTCACTATCTTGTCAATGAGACAGTATGCTCAGGTCTTGGTAGCTTTTAACTCATTTAATCTGTGGATGGGAACGAGGAAGAAATAATCAACATCTGAAGCTAGGAAACTGGGCTTCAGCAATGATAGGTAACCGGTGATGATCACACTGCCCTGTCTATTGACAGAACCTAGGTTCAAAGCCAGTTCTACCAGCTCCCAAATCCTTTCCTTAAACAAGTGTATATGGGAGAGTCGGGGTACCTAATACCGTGGTCCAACCACAGCACAGTCCTGAAGCTCAAGGGAGCAGGAGAGGATCCAGAAAATGAACTGTACACAGAGAATTTTCTCCCTCGGTTTTTGTTTTAAGCTCTGAAGCCACTCTTAAACATTAGAACTACTTGAGTATGTAAGACAGCTAGCTGTTCCTGTCTACTGCCCTAGTTCTCAGTTTTATTGGTAGTTTTTGAGAAGTTTTATATTATTTTTTTCTTTTAAATAAATATAATCACTCAACTGCTCTTGGAAGAGTATCTTCAAAATCTTTTTATCACCCACACAGAGATTTTACCCTTTTCAGTGGCTATGTAGTGTTCCATGAAATTGTCTTTTTTTTTTAATTGAAATGCTTTTATGGTTTTCCCGTTTTGTGTGATGCTGACTGTAAGCTTCTGTGCATACCTTCTATCAAGTTACAGAAGCAACAGCATGACTTTTTTTTTAGAAGTTCATGAAATAATATAAATTTCATATACTGTACCTATAGAGTCATATATTTTTCCTTGAATTATTTAAACCATTATTTCATTCCAATGATGTGCCTTAAGTATACAAAACACTGAATCTGAGTAGTTATTGTAAATACTTGTAATTCTGTAATTAATTCTAATTTACTATGAATATTGTCTTTTAATATGCAAGCGGTAAGCCTTTGAAGAACAGTAATTTACTCCCAAACTACTTGAACATATTGTCTGAATTTTAACCACGGCAGCCCAGACAGTGAGAAATTCATTTGTGAGATTCCTGTGTTGATATTATTTATATTCATAAATTAAAGATAAAATTAAGTTGAGACTGTCCTGTTGTGCACTGTTTTAACTGAGCCTCCCTACAATGTAAAATGGGAATGAGACTCACACTATAATGCTACACGTCAGTTCACAGTGTTGACATCTCTCTATATTTTCATACAACAATTTTGTGATCTCTCTATATTTTTCATACAACAGTTTTGACCTCATTCATATATATTTGCTCTTACAGCTTTTCTTAGCTACATATCTGAAGGCAAGTATCAACATGTGAACAGTAATGAGATTTCAGGCTATTTCCTTTTCTTTTGGGGCACTCTTTGCTTTTTACCAAGATCATTTATAAATCCTACAAAAACCATTCAAATGATTCAATCAAAAAGCTACCAAGATTTGTGCTGTTAAGACTCACAGGATCAAGGCCGTTTGACAGATAAAAGGCAACGGTAAACTCTGCACACATTCAGAGGACTAAGAACACGGAGAAGTATCAGCTGGTTGAAATCTTACATGAAATCGGGCTATCTGCTCACGATCCAGGGGCTTGGTCACTGACAGCTGACCGGAGATGGGGTTGATAATGAAAATGCCTGTTGGAGGTTGGTCAGCTCCTGGCCCAGTGACGCTGTACCGCAGAGAGAGGTTTTTATCCCTATCGGACCTGATCTGAGGATCAAGAAAACAATCATTTTAAATAAGAGATTAAATGAGCTCATGGGCAGAGACATGCAAACCACACTTCACGCCCTCGTTCTGAGGCAGCCTTGCTCTAGCTCTTCCTGGGGGCTGAAGAAACTCTCCCGGTATCTAGGCCCCTTGGGATGGGCTTCTAAAGTGGTGTCTCTACTCCCAGAGCGACTTGGCTAACCGTCATTCACATCTGAAAGAATGCTTGCTAGGAGCAGTGCAAAAAAAATCAGAATTACAAGTGTCAGTTTTTAGAAATGGTTTCCAGGTGAGACCATTTAACACAAGTGTCCAAAATTATGAAAATAAACGTTATTTGCCTTTTCTGTATCAGTTACAATAAGAAGTAATAGTCTACCATAACCATGTGGGACAGTCTCATGTAGGTGGACCCCTATGAAGATTAAGCCTGTGCATCGAATTCCTTTCCTTGCATTGTGCTTCAGTATTCACTGCACCCAAAGCTGTCCATAGCATTTTAAGTTTCATCTGATACCAGAATTTCTTAAATTAATGACAAAGTATGTAAGGACCGGTGGTAAAGTATATTTTTTATATTCAAGTGCCATGCCCATTAATAGCTCACTGTTTTCTCTTCCAAATACAACTACTTTCAGGACAATTAAGTCAATGTACGGGCAGTTACTGGAGGCTAAACAGGCTTGAAAGAAAAGAAGGCAGGAATAGCGAAGGGCAGACTGAGCAATGTGGTTTATACAAGATAAAGACATCTTTACATATTCAGTTAATAATCTATCAATAAAACATGGTTGTATTTTTTAAGTCAAATTCCTTATCTTCTCATATTCAGTTAAGGCAAGAAGAGAAGGCAGCTTTATTCTGGAGGTGATACAGTGAAGTGGGTCATATGTACACTAGCACTGAATATAAGACAGTGTGTGTGCTGGACTACTAAAATAATCGTCTGCAGAAACATTTACATTTTAATAACTGCAATGGCAATGATTCTGTCATATTGTCCTTTTGTAATACAAAATAGGTTGCTAATTTTATGAAACATGCAAAAAAAACTGTTTTTCTTTTCTGTTTTTGAAAAATTTTTACATCTGACAGCATGAATCTGCAGCAACTGGAAAAACACCTTATTTCTCAGATCTGAAAGCCTCTGGCATTGGCCGCCCCAGGGAGTCTGTTAATGGTATCAGAGGTCATTTTTTTTTTTTTCTTTAAAAAACTCTCAAATGCACTTGGTGGTGGCATTTTTAGCAGTGATTGCCCTTTATTTTTTTCTTTGGTCCAAAAGCTATCTGTGGAGGGCAGAACTCATCTCCAAGAGCTCAGCTTCCAGACCAAGCCTCGCCAGGCCTACATTGTCAAAGTAGGGAAGGACAAGTGGAAATGGATGCTGGTATCCGGGGTGTGAGCCAGCTCACCGCACGCGCGGTGTCCAGGACGTAGAAGGGGTCCTACTGAGAATTAAGCTGGGAGAAAATACACAGAAAGGGAAGAGGCTTTCGATAACACTGAAGAAATTCCATGTTTACAAAACAACTTTCTTGTTTTAAGTCACAGACTTAAAAGGGGCCAGAAACATTTCTAATACAGACTAGGTGCACACCATGGCAATAGTGGAAAATGTGTTGCCCTACCCTGACGAGCTCTTGAGGAAAAGGCCCTCGAGAGTTCTCTGGTAAGTTGATTGGAGGGATGACCCAGTCTCTCTTCTGCCTGTGGAGGGAGCCGCTGTGCTGGGAGGACTGTCTTGGGAAAACTATTTCTTCAATTTCGTGTGGCTCCTTTGGATTAAAGAAATACAAGACATTCCTGAAAACTAGGAAGATATTTTCTGCAAGAATATCAGTATTAATGGCTGTCTGAAAGCAGAGGAACCAGTTGATTATGAACAAAAAGTAATCCAGAGGGGCCATTTCTCGTTGCTCTATTCAAAAAATAGAAAATACAATATAATTTCAGCATTGCTTTGTTCATTGAAAAACTGGTTTCTGAATAATCTGTTATACAGTTCAGTTGTGTAAACTATTTGCCATTTCTATAAACCATCTTACAGAGTAGTTAATATTTAAGCAAAAGTTAATAGTACGCTTTTATATATTTCTCATTAGTTTAAACCACAGTTCAGGTAATGTGCTACCGTACATTAAATTTAGATCTTGATGTACTAAAATATAATTTGAATTCCAAGAGAAGTTTCATACATACTGCTAAGGAATGTCTCAAATATTTATGACCCTATTAAATCCCACAGAATTAATGCTGTAATTATTCTAAACCTATGTCAGCCATGATGGATGTGGTAAATGACCCACTTGTACACGAGGTATTAATCTCTGCTGGATGTCAACATTTTCTGCTGTTTCCTCCAGTATCTGTAGGCACTGCAGCCATTAGCCTTTGCTGCTTCGGTGCAAATATCCAAGCTAGTCTTCCAGAAGACACAGCGCCAACAACAACAACAAAAGCATCTTCACCCCGCCAGTTAGCAGCTCTAACTCCATATTACACAAATGAAGTGACTCTCTTTAATAGTTAATAGATTGGACAACAGTTAACAGATTGAACTTCACGAGGGGAAACCTCACATATAAAACAAAATGGCAGCCTTCCTCTGATACATTATTATTAGATCACACGCATGTATATTACATCTACAATTAAATACTAGAAAGGAATGTGTGTGACCCTATCCTTCATGGTACAACAAAAGTACAAAATATAGTTCATAAAGCAATGAACATCAAACAAACGGGTGGGTCTCTTCATCTGTGTTGAACTAACTACAAAACAAGAATATTCAGAAAATAATATTAACGCAACTTTCCTAAGTTATTGTGCCTTATTTGAAAGTCTTCATGTAATGATTCACACGAGTAAGCACTTAATAAACATTTGCTGAACTGAATAATTTTCTTGGAATTGTCCCTCCTTCACTTTATCTCAGCTCACAGCAGCTTCCACCAGAGGGAGTACATCATTCCGCAAAGTCGTGTCAGTGTATAAATAATTCATGCTCCCCAATTTGATTATTATGAAGCAGGATCAAACCCAACACTCACGGCCAGGATGCTTTTGTAAATCTGTACTCCTCCTCTAATAAATTTGATTCATGGCATCCTGTAAAGAACTCTTTATTTTGTGGTTGTATGCAACAGCTTAAAAAGCTTCTAAGAAATTTAAAACAAACTACTTCTAATTAAAATTAGATTATAAACATTAAAGTATAAACAAACCTTTCAAATACAATTTCTTGCTGCTTAAAATATATTTAGTCTAAGTATCCTGAAGATTAAAAAACATAACAAAACACTTAAAGGGATTGAAGTTGATAAAAATTCACATACTCACCATCCATTCAGGTGATATGAAGCAGAATATATGGTTCAATAAGCCTGTTAGAAATCAGACTTTTAAAGCTACATTTGGATACAATACCTGCGCTGGCTCCTCCATTAAGGTTGGTTTGAGGCTCAACCTCACTGCCACTTGCCATTTTTCCTGGGTCTCCTTGTCTTGGGCATAAATCAGGAACTTGGCCCGCTCCGAAGACAGAGGGAAGCTCCGCACGGCGTACACCATGCCATCTTCGTCCACCTTGAAGTCTGCAGGCTCACTGCTTTCATACTGCACTTTTCTTTTTCCATTGCAGTTGCTAAAGTTCACTGTAAAAGACAACAAACATTTACTTCTAATTATATATAAAAGCAATGACAACTAACACCAGACCTCTGTTGGGTTCAGGTGAGATGATACAACGCAGCAGCATGAAACAGAAGTTTTATTCTTACATTATGAACAGTGTTTTCATGCTACCGAAATATGGCTAGACTTCCACATCTGTGGATTCTGAGTCAGAGGATTCAACCAAGCTCAATCTACTGCAGACTGAAAGTCTTCTAAAAGAAACAGAACATTACATCTCCACTGATGTTCTGAATCTGGACTCACTTGTTTTCTTTCCTTTATCCCCTTAACGAGCCAGCTCAACTACTCACAGAGCATTCACACTGTTTGAGGTGGATTAAGAAACCCACACAGGACATACGTACACAGGAAGATGTGTGCGGGTTACACAAAAGTACTAAACCATTTTCATGTCAGAGATTTGAGAGTCTCTAGACGTAGGTACTTGCCGGGTTTGTGAAATCAAATCTCCCGCAGATACCAAGGGATGTCCGCACCACACTGCAGATGACAATTGGCTTCTCCTTATTTCAAAGCCATCCATCTAACTCTCAGTTCTCTGGGTCTAGGGTTCTTGAGAACAGCTTCCACTTTTCACCCTAACAACCCTCAGGGATTCTCTCCACTCCTGATAAGTTCACGTTGCCCTTCACTGCCAGCTCCAGCCACTGAGAGTCAAATTCCCTGGTTCTTTCTCCACAAAGCAAGCCGAGTTTCATGTCCCGTTTTGTAGCCCTGCCTGATACTCACCAGGACAAAGGCTTTGGGCACGATTTCTTAGTTATCTTGTAGACCATGTATATTTCCTGGCACACTGTTTTAATATGCAATTCTTAAGCAAAGCTTAAAGTAAGGAACAATAAAACTATGTTTCATCTTTATTACTGTTGAATACATACTATGGTTTACACCTGTAAGACCTGATGCTAATTAAAATACAAATAAGCTGAAATTCCTATTTCTTATGGTGCTAAGTTCTATTAAGCAACAATTTTACAAATTTTGAAACAAATGAAAATATTTTTTAAATGTTTCAATAGAAAGGTTCAAAAATGTTTCAGTGTATTAATTATTTCACTCTCACACGTAATGATTTAAAATTGAAAAAAAATGTATGCTTTTTGTGGCATGGAGCTGAGAATTGAACCTGGAGACATGTGTAAGCCAGGCAAGCATTCCACGGACTAACATTTCCAGCCTAAATCAATGCTTCCTTAAACGCAGTATCCATCAACTTGTGTTTCAACAGGTAACACAAGATAGACTATGTACTTATTTATCAATGTTCAAACTAGAAATATTTGAGACAAAATAAAATAAAAATTAAAATATCCTGTGAGAAATATTATTTCTTCTGTAGTCCATTTAAGAAAATTGTATGGGAATACCAAAAAGGGATTAAGTAAAAGTCAATGGTTCATTTAAAAAAAAATCCAATTATATTCTGACCATAATTACAAGCTATGCTTTGGAAAGTAATCAGTAGGTACACATTATAGATATAATCATTCACCTTTTGCCTTTCTCCATCATCTAAGTATTTAAAGACCTCAGCGACACCCCTACACAAAGAATGCAATTCTTGTGCTCTATAAATATAAATTTACTGAGCTATGCACAAGACCACAGCTGAATAACACACAGGCTTATTTCCCTTAGTAACTATAAAATCCTTGAGAGAAGTAATAAACTACTTTAAGTATTGAATAGATTATTTTCTATGTAATGCTACATATATCATCCTTTGTATTTCTCTCACTTCAAATTGCAAAGAAAACTTGCATCTTAAACTCAATTATGTTAAACTAAAATGTTTGTCTTTGGAATAGAGGTCTCCCAAAAGATAGCTAATTATCCCATTTCATGTCACATGATTCGAAATTGACAAATGAGGATAGTCTCTAGAGAACAATGCTATTTACTATTTACCTTTTATTAAAGACAACAGAATGAACAACCTTGCTGAAAAATCCCAGTGATTTACCCTCTTCGAGTATTACAAAAGAAATGCATGATACTGATGTTGGATCACAAAAACAATTCACTTTTCTGCACTTTTCTGTTAATATTTAGTACTCTAGTTCTAATCCTCATCGGTCCACACCTGGATTGGAACTGCCTCCTGGCTGGTCTTATCCCAGCTCCAAGTCATGGTGCATCCACTGCTAGCTGGCTCCTCTCTTGTGCTTTGTTCTTTCCTGCTTAAATTCCATAGTATGATTGATACTTATATTCTTTCAGATCATTTCTGATCATTGCATGGCCTTAGTTTCTTTCACTCATGTCATTTGCTAGGATACCAAGTGCCCAGTCAGTCAGATCCAGCAGCTGTCCCCGCCTTGCTACCAAGCATATCTACACTCACCACCATGTCCATCTGGAAATTTCTTCCACACTGCAGTGCTAAAGCCAGACCAGCAGACCCAGGGAGAATCTACTTCAGTGTTCTCCAAAAGATGCCAGCCTCTCCCTCATTTGAAACTGCACTGAAATTTTGGTTTAATTTTTTGTGTGGTTTTCTTATTCACTGAAATACATTAGCAAATTATTTTATTGTAATAATCATTATAAAGCACAATGCTTATTTGTTAGTGCTCTCATGTGACTTGAACCATTCTCCCAAAGCATTATAAAACCCATTCAGACGATCTACAGTGAACCTTAGTTCTTCTCTTTCCTATTCACCTACTAGTGAAAACAATATATATTTTCATTAAATATCCATTAATATTTCACAACTAGAAAACAGACTGGAAACACAAGTATGCAGACTGCTTTGCCAATATTAAACAACAACAAAAGACAAAAATGTATCTCAAGTCATTTGACTTTTATATTAAGTTGTTGGTAATGCATTAATACTTATCAAATGCCAGGCACTGCATAAGATAAGTCAAATTGGATAACATGCTTAAAACTTATAATAAATTTCTGAGATAGAATAGTTCCTTCTGTTGTACAGCTTGAGGGGGAAAAAAAAAACAAAAACAAAAACCTCCAGAAAGCCCACTCTGCCCAGGGCTGTCTGCCTTCTAGTCATTTCCTTAGAACAGAGCAAAGGAATCAAACTAAACTCGAGACTAAATATTGAAATCCAAAGCTTTAAAAATAATTAAATTAGAACCGGAGAGTTAGCTCAGTGGTGCCACTGCCTGCCTTGCACATGCAAGGTCTTGAGTTTGATTCAAGGTATTGATTTATAAATGAATGAATGAATGAGTGAATGAAATTAAGGAGGTGACAAGGAGGCATGATAAATGCAATGCCTGTGAACAGACCGCCAAATTCCGACTCTGACAGTATCATGGTGTAAAGAGTACTAGCAAGTTGTTCTTGAATTGAAATCGACCCGGAACGCCCCTTAGAGAGCAGTAGCTGGGCCTGGACGGTGGGCTGAGCATGTGAGCAGCAGGTTACTCCCCTGCCTGTTCTGTTAATATAATACTCAGTTACCTGTTTGAATTTACGTGTTAAAAGAGTTTTGGGGAAGGAAAGAAGGCATTTGATTTTTTTTAAATGTGCTTTTTTGTTTTCCTCAAGTCACTGGACATCGTATGAATGCCAGGATGACTTAGAGATCTGACACTAGAGAAATGCTTTGAAGAAAACTCTAAGGATCAGTAACTTTCAATCAATTAGTTATGTCAACTTTGTCTCTGATCTATAACTAGTATGAATTGGTTTATATGTGTTAATTTTCTCTGAATTTTAAAAACAAATGATAATCTTCATGTAATATAATATTTACAAATAAAATGTTGGGAGCATACTCAGATTTAAAGAATGTCTTCTATTATGTAATTCCTTTTGCATGTTAAACAAGTACTATGAACCACTACATCAGATAAAAATTAGTCAACTGTTAACCGAGGAAGGATTCCTTCATGAAATATTAGTCTTGATTTTACCTTGATATTTATTTCAGACGCAGTGCCTCGCTAATGGTCATAGCCAGGTTTTATTATTTTCAAGTCCAATGAATTAAAGTGCTTGCTATTTTCAATGAGTATCAAGGGAAGTCTATTTATGTTTTACTAAGTAGTATTGAGTTCTCTTGTCTTGTTCACCTATGTGCTTGATATAGCTTCGAGTATTTTCTCAAATTTGTCAACATTAAATTCTGCCATGGGAATGAGCTCTGAACTTACAAGAGATGATTTTCCTCTTAAAGAAACTTAAGAGTTGATATGAAAAAAGGGGAAAACTGCTGCGAAAGAATCTTGAGTGTACCTTTACTAAATACTCATAATTTATAGCTTATAACCAATCAAAATGTTCAGGTTAAAAACAAAAGTAAAATTAGACAGCAAGCTTTCAAAGGAAGAGAAAGATATCCAGGACACATGGTTTAATTTTTAAAATTAGATGTGAAATTTCATTTTGAAGATGAAGGAAATAAAGTAAACATATTGGAGTTCTGATATTTGTAAAGAGAAATATACAGGTTGCTGCAGCTGACTCGTTTCTGTTACTAAAACATCTGGTTTATGGAAAGTAGGTAAAAAACACAATGAACAAGATTTTCAATATTTTTCAAAATGAAGATACTTTCAAATTTTAATATGGGGCTATTCACAGAGGTTTTCAAGAAATAGTGTTGGAAATATACCTTAAAGCATAACCTTAAAATGATATTATTCTGTATGACATCATGATAAATATAAAATCTTGTTTCCAGCAAAACTTAATTGAAATGTACAACACAGAATTAACTATTGTAAACTTCATTTTACTGTAACTAACTATAAACCGTAGTTAACAATAATGCACCATTATTGGTTCATCAGTTGTAATAAAAGAACGGTATTAATTAAGATGTTAGTGACTGAGAAATTTAGACAGGGAACAGTATATGAAGAACTTACTAATTTTTGTTCAATTTTTCTGTAAACATAAAATCAGTCTAAAAAGTAAAGTAAACTTCTAAAAAACATTTCTTATAGATGATGGTCTACATGAATAGTTGTCAATAACTTCAGTCACTATCAAAACATTTCAGTGAACTGCCTCAAGTGATGTTAAGTATTCCATACTATAACTGAATTATTTGGAGCTGGAAAATATAATTGAATCAGTATTCTTAGTTATGGAAGTACTGAGCTGTTTAATGGAAGTCATAATATTTTATCACACATATGTAATAAAATTTTAAATTCTATTTTACAAATAATCAAAGAACTTTAAAAAACATTTTCTGGAAGAACAATCTTCCTTATACTACCACACCAATTTTGCTCAAATGCTCAGGTAATGCCAGAATATCAACTGCAGAACTTTGCAAAGTGGAATGAAAGGCAGTGTGCACTCACTAGGACAAAGGAAGAACAAGCATGGCCTGCAGGCTAAATCATGCTTAAAATAAGTCTGCACACAATTAACTGTTTGCATCTAAAACATTATAATATTAAGCAAGAAATTTTTATTGGACTATTGCATAGTTTACATATGTAATATGTAGTTACTGTGTTCCTCCTGCATAAAACTTTGTTAATATGATTAATACAAATTAAATACTGGGGCAATAATTATTTTAGAGTACATTTTTACTCTTAAAGCAATACCTCAAATTAATGTTAACTATAAAACCATAATATCTTTATAGAGTATTAAAAGGAAACCACAGATCTTATATACTAAATATATTAGCAGTTAATAGTACTACATAAACCATATGAATGAAAATGTACAAATACTCACATGCAAATACTCATATTTATACTTTTCTGTTCAAGTAACATCAAACCATATTTAGAAGCAGATATAAAAATATTTTTGTGCCTAAATATGCCTTTGACTTAGACTTCTTTCCACCTCAGGTGCTATCTGGAGGGCTGTTATAGCTTGTGTTTACATGTCTCCCAAAAGCAGTCAAAGGTGGAGCTTCTCATAGGTGGCCGGATCTATAGAACGTGATGCTGGTATCAAGGCTGTGTGGTTACTAAATTAATCCCTTCACTGGTTTGGCCTAGTTCTAGAGGTAGATAGTGCGAAGGCCCAACCTGGGTGTGAACACTACCCATTTTAAGGGCATGTAACTTGGATACAGTACAAGGGGTGGAAAGAGGGTTGGTGAGGTGGCTTGCTGCTTCTGCCGCCTTCTGCCTGCCATTTGCCATAGACCATTTCTCCTCTTTGATGCCATTCTGTGAAGCCACTCTGCCTTGGAGCCTGCTGACTATGGAATGAAAGCTCTACAAACTGTGAGCTACAATAAAAATTTTCTCCTTTAACTCTGCACATTAGGTATTTTGTCTTAGCAAATAACTAAGACAACAACTTATTGGGGAAAATTCAAAGAGGTTCACAGTGTTACCCAAAGTTCCCCTCCCACAGCCATAAAGCAGTATTTATTAGTAACATCACTATCTACTGATTGAAGAGATAGGTGTGAGGAAGTGCAGGGGAGCTGTAAGGGTTTCTTGGGTTTACATGTTTCAAGTGGACAAAGGTTCCATTGGTGGGTATTGCTAATAAACCTACAAATGCAGGGCATGGTGGTATGGTCCGATCACTCTGGGAGACTGAGGCAGTGGAATCTCAAGTTCAAAACCAGCCTGGAAAACATAGTGAGACTCTATCTGGAGAAAATAAAAGATAAAGAACAAGATACAACAAAACTGGAAAGGGTTAGATATAGCACAGCATTGGGAAAAACTATGAAAACTCTGCTTAAATTTAACTTTGGTGTCTTACGCCTTGACTAACTTACAGTTTGAGAAATAATTTACTTTCCGTGATTTTTTAGTAGCTGTTCTAAAACCCTTCAACTCTTTTCACGAAGTACAGTGTGAGCAATTTTGAGACAGTTTGGGAAAGCCTGTAGGGAGCTTGCTGAAAAAACAAGTTGTTGCATTTTCTTTGTACCGTATAATTATGTTAAGAAAAATGATATATAGACTTTAGGGGAAGAATACTTTCATTATTCAATATGCACAAAACTTTCAACAGAAATATTTAAATTATATCATTAATCCTTTTTACTTTTCATTTTGAGACAAAGTTTTTCTTCCTAAATTGCTTTAGCTGGCCTAGCACTTGTGATTTCTCTGCTTGAGCCCGCTAAAGAGCTGGAATTAGAGGCATGCTTAATGACACACTTGAGTTTTTGTTCAACAAATACATCTTCAGACAAATTTTGTGACCAATACATCAACTTCGCAACAATTACTAGCAATGAAAAGTTTATTCACAAAAGTTAGGAGCAGCACAGGGCAGCATAGTATTTATCACTTTTTATCAAAATGACAGAAAGTTCTTTCTTATTATGTTCCATTAAGGGAAATTTATTCCATTTCATCTTCTTTCTTTTTCTCACACTGACAAGTGTAATGTTGAATTTCCTTGTAGAAATGACCACATTTTTCAAAAATTTTCCTAGTAAGTGTTTCAGAACAGTGGGTGGAGCTTTATTTCATGTATTCACAAGAATTGCTTTAATAGTCTCTATTTTGTTTCAGGATATAAAATAAAACAACCCTTAAATATCACAAATGAGTCATTTTCATCCTATTTTCAAAGCAGAGTTTTGCTTCAAATGTTTAGGTTCTCTACATGTAATATCCGTTACAGGGCTCTGCAGTTTTCAATTAAGTTCATTCAGGTGCTCAAAAATGTAGAGCAAGTTCGTTATTTTTTCAAGTGACCAACTCTCTTTTAAAAATCTGCAATGATGGCCACTCTTGGAATCCATTTTTCTATTAGCTGATAAACTCTGTGTGTGTGTGTGTGTGTGTGTGTGTGTGTGTGAGTGTGTGGGAGGGGAGTGTCTTTTGGATAGCCTGTGTACCTTGGGAAATACTGGTAAGTATGATATGCTGAATCCTTATCTTTGCATAAAGCACTAGCCATTTACTTAGATTCATATTTTCATTTCAATTTATGTGGAATTAAAATTTATGAGCAAACTTCCACGTACAGGAGATTTATGTGAATAAAATTTTAAGATTAAACTCTTGAGGTTTCTACCTTCATGCTATTTATAGCCTTCACTTCACACCAACAGGATGGGAGCATCAGCTGTATGGAACGTCTGCTCAACGTCTTGTTTTAAAGTATTCATTGGCCTCCCTGAATATATAGTCTACAGAACTTTGCCGTGATTTCTTTTTCAGAATAATTAACAGTCTTCAAGAATTCTATCCAGTGCTATTATCTAGCATACTTGCTAATGCCTTAAAGTCACTGATAGGAATGATATCTTTCTTTATTGAGTGTTCATTTTGATTATCTAGTCATAGTGATTTGTGACATGCTACCACTGACTATCTTGACAGAACTATACACACATGGCTCCTTTGTTTATTTATTCTGCTTCCTTGCTCCTACTTAACCATGTGTGAGTATATGTAGATTAGTAAAATAAAGAATTCTGCAAATATTCAAGGTATGTTGGCCTAATGTATGAGATGTATAACCTTGCAAATGGCTTTTAAAGCTTGATCATAAAGCAAATTTCTGTTTTCTGCTTGAGGACTCCAAAACTATTTTTGCCTTAAATAGCTGTTTAACAGTACAGTTCTCACAAAAATTTGTCATGCATGTAGTTTCACTTGATCAATTTTTCAGGCAAAAAATATTTGACCTATTTTTGAAAATAATTGAGTATAATTTAAGAAGATTATTATTACATTACCAAATCATTGTAGCACTAAATCACTTGGGAATATATCTACTCTTAACAAGATAACTACCAGCACTTCTGAGGCTGAGACAGGAGAACTACTTGTACTCACATTGGAGATCAGTCTGGGCAATACAGCGACATGCCAATAAGCTGTTCTAGCTTTCACTCCTAAATTTTAAGCATTTAAAATTAAGATTTAATGAAAAAACTGATTTTCAGCCTATATAATTTCAGAAAATCTATCTGTAAAAAACACACTATAGATAAACAATACAAAATATATAAAAATATTCATAAAATTTGGGGACATTTACATTTTTAAATGCTTTAAAATAAAGGATATGAAAAGCCTGGAAACTACTTATCCAATTTTTTATCTAGCAAAACTAATATTTCTAAAAGCTGATGCAAACATACATTGCGATTATTGATTTCCATTAGAAACAAAACTTCTAATTATTAACCTTAAAATCTAATAGGGAAGAATGAAAGCAAATGAGGGAGAAGGAAGGAGGAAGAAATAAGCCACTGACATTATTTTAGATTTTTTAATGGAAAACCATATGGTATTTAAGTGCGTGTATCTCGATGTATTTCATTTCACATTAGTCTCAAGATGCATAAAAACTAAAAGTAAAACTGACACAAATAAAATTAAAAATTCTTCGATACCTGAAGATATCAAGTGAGTTCAATTCATCTTAAAATTTAGAATTAAATCATGAAAAATATGAACAAAATTGAAATCGAATTAAATTGAAAGACTATCTTGGAAACAACCCAAGTGTCCATCAACTGGAGACTGGATAAAAAAGCTGTGGTTCTTCTACAGAATGGAGTACTACTCTGCCATAAAAAATGATAAGTTTGAATCATTTCTACTTAAATGGACATACCTTGAGGATATCCTCATAAGTGAAATAAATAGGGCACAGATAGGTACATATCGCATCTTTTCTCTGGT